>OVBE01001449.1:0-36725 GCA_900406425.1 Iberis pinnata | reverse complement strand
AACTACTCAGACATCTCAATGAAAACACAAATCAATTTATGAGAAGAACACATAATAAAATCAAATAAAATAGATATATAAAACTGGATTCAGAATTTCTTCTCCAAATACAGGTTCAGGAATTCAATCTCCCAGTAAAAACTTAGAATAAAAATAAAGCTTAGTTCTAAAAACCTAAAACACCTTGTATTTATAGGCTAAAAAGTAAAATATCAAATAAGGAAAACTTGGATAGGCTTGAGGACTTGATTTGCAAAATTGGAAAACTTCAATCTTTTCTAGGGTGTTGTGCTCGTACGAGCAAGGGTTTGCTCGATCGAGCAACTTGCATTTTTTCTCGACACTTCTTCTTTTGCATGATCGATCTTCGTCTCCAGATTTTTCCAGGAACTTTTGCTCGATCGTGCAACTCATCAACCATCTTCTCGATCGTTCTCTACTGTGCTCGGGCCAGCACTTCTTCTGGCACTTCTGAAAAACTTTTGAAATGCATCGTTTTGCTCCGATTCGACCCGAACACTAAAATCCTACCAAATATGCAATGAAAACACTCGGAATAATGCAGAATAGCAAACATAAATGCTCACTATTATGCATTAAAACCGAGTAATATCAATGTGGACAATATATCAACGAATTTAGTTGTGAGACAACCCATAAAAGATAGTGTGATGGTAAGAAACATATTAGTAGCAACAATGATAGTGAATTTGAAAATAAAGAAGATTGGTATGATAGTTATGAGTTTGTAGGGAGCTTATAGACAGTGAATATCCAACACAATAGGATCCATATATTAATTTGAACGCGCAGGTACTTGATGAGTCGTCTATTAATGTCAACATAGGGGTTGAATTGGGTAACATCACTTCGGGTGGTGGACGAAGTATTGGTTTTGAAAGCACTGATATTATGTATAGGAATGATGGGGATCATGTGGACAATGTGCAAAGTATCGTTGGAGGATCAAATACAACATCCTTGAGTCCCGCTTATGGACAAACTAGTGTGGACTCTGCTGTACAACGTGGTGATAGGCGGGATGGACATGAAGACATTGCGGGTGAAAGTGGTGGACCAACTGATTTGGAATTAACCTTATATTGTGGTGGACAAGGAATTCCAACAAATGGTGGACATAATGATGCTGGTGGAGTTAATGGTAACAATTGCAGTAAATACGAGATATCTCCAGATAGTCCTATATTATAAACAAATGCACCACCATACAGATACAACGTACAAATAATGTGTAATGACAAAGCTAACATGAATTTAAAGAAAGTAGGTAATTCGCTTTACATTGGACGAAACCACATGTGTGTGTGGATAACGATGATATATTGGAAGATTTCAAGAAAACGAGATTGGAGAATGGTAGACTTAATATGTTTATCTCCATCAAATAGTTTGAAGCAGAAAACACATTGTTGGTGGACTAAACTGCAATGTGATTCACTGAGATGATTTAGGTGGATCAAACATATTAGAGAGTGGACGTGAAACCAATGTGGGTAGACAATATACCGATGAGGCAGGTGGGCATAAAAGCTATAAGCGAAACATGTTGGCATAGAACATATTAGTGGTAGCAATAATAGTGATTTTGATACATTAGACACCAACGAAGATGAAGACGATTGATATGACAGTTGCAAGGATATGATACAGTGGCAGAGGCAGCAATAAATGTTGTTGGGGTCAAAGTTAATATATTGGTATTATGTGATGGGATTAAAGTAGAATTTTAGTTAATTTTTCATCATTTCTTTAGAAAAGTTATGGATTCCATGGGGGTCAAATGCCACCATTATCTTGCATGTGGCTCTACCACTGGATATGATGGATTACGATTTCGACCTTATGAGTGGGAATTTTTTGAGTCATAATGGTGGACAAAATAAGTTTATTTAATGGTGGACAAGATGTTTTTACTAGTGATGGACATGTTGAAAGTGAGGGATTGAGTGTAACGATTTTGATGAAGAAGGGATATCTTCAAATAACCTTATATTAGTAAGTGATGCACCATCATATAAAAAAAATGTGCAGAGATCTGTAGACAAAGGTTTCACTATGTTTTGTCCCTAATGAGTGGACATAATTTACATACATATTAAGTATCATTATTTTAGTCTTCTCTTTCCCCCCTTTTGATTTATGAAAATCAGTTCTAAAATGAGTACCATGTCTAAAGTTGATACGAAGTCTAATATTGTTTATCTCAAGTGCATAATATAGGAAATCTACACTAGTGAAGCTAAATGTTTCGTCCACTGTTATACAATGGACACGATGAAGATTAATATTTATCTCAATTTATGTCCACTTGATATTATGTTCCACATAATTTTAAGTGGACATAAATATTAAGAAAACATAGCAAATTGACAGAACATAGTAAGTAGACATAATTATTAGAACTTAGTAATTGTCAATGTATCTATTGCAAATCAATAGACAAAATATTGAGCACTACTAAACTAGTTGACACAACATAGTATCCACTTTTGTGCGAATGGAGACAATGATGATTACATCATCTTTTTATATTTCTGTCCACCAGGACGGTTACATAGCAAGTTGGCAGAATTATTAGGGGGGATGAGGTCTTGAGTATGGAGAGAGAGAGAGAATGAGCGGTGGTGATGGTGATACGATCAGAGATTCCAGCAGTGACTAAGATGGAATGGACTCCATACATCGCCTTGAGGAGGCTATCAGTGAGAGAAGCGTCGTTGAGTGCGAGGATTTCATTGTCGATGGTGATGCATGTGATGTTTTTCCCTGATAGGAATGAAGTCATGTTTTGTTCGATCTAATTTAGAGCTTTTGAAGGGTCTCGTATCTTCGATAGATACTCGTTTCCAAGTCCCACGATAAACTCTATGTCGGTGCCGGAGAAAGGAAAAAGCTTTGAGGATCTTAGGGTTTGCGTCTTAGAGCTTCACTTTGGTTGCTCTGATTGATTTAACTACTGGAACTATGTCTTTCGAAGATGAGAGGTTATCGCCAATCTGACCGTAGTTCATGCCGTTTGAAGTTACTACCACCGCAAAAGAAACCGCCATTGTTTTGTCATATCTTTGAGACAAAGCAACGTCGTGGTAGTAAACAGCAATAAATCAAACACTTAAGCAAAAAAGGATAATAGAAAATAAACTTTAAAGAAAGAATAAGATGCGGCGACTGAAGATATTAATCTCTATTGATGTTAAGGTAGCAATGGCTGTATACGTATAAGAGAAGTGGCGATGGAATGAAAAGAAGAGAACAATTAACAAAGTGATTTTAATTAGGGAAAATTACAATCAATATCATATTATTGGTGTTGATTGTAATGAATGTCATATTGGATTCATCTTACAATTTATACCATAATTCACTTTATGAGAGCTTACTCTCTTAACCCTCACTGCAAAAAAAATAAAAATAATATTCCTTCTAATTGTCATTCTTGATAAAAATGTTCTGACACAAATAACTTTACATTAATTACCCTACAAAGCGTAGTAACCTCTATCTTTCTTCTTATTTTCTTCTTTCAATTCCGAGATAAAAAATCCCCCATCAACTTCCACCTTTAATTGCCGTCATCATTCCGGCAACGACGAGTATAGCACGTCAGAAAAAACACCGACACGGACCTCCCCACGGTTCACTAGCAAACCGCCGACCAAACAACCGTTGAAACAGCCGTTACAAAAAAGGAAATACGACACATGAGTTCGGAAAAGGAACAACAGAAAAGTCCGGCACTTCAAAATCCGGAAAGTAGTACTTGTACTCGTGAAGCTACAGTTTCTGCCGCTAAACATATCGTTAACGAAAAACATTGTGAACCCAGAAACAAACCGTCAACAATGACTGATAAATCTTACCTCAAACAAACCGTCGGTAAGTCAGAGGAAGATGCCGGCGAGGCTAGAAGAAAATATTTGAAAACCAACATACAAAAGCATGTCCATGAGAATATTACAGAAAAATCCACAGAGGCGGACAAAACCAACATCTACCATGGACAAGACGGAATACAGACAACAATAAGGCAAACGAGACAAGATCATGTCCAGCGAGATTTTCCCAGTTCGTCCACAGACGCATTAGGGTCAACTCCAGATCCAGATTTGGTCCACCAAAAATCAGATGGACCAAATGTCAGAGCAAAAGAAGTTGTCCACGACATGCAAAAATTTTCGTCCACCCCACCATGCGCGCCTGTCCACAGACAAGAAGAGATGACAGTGGATTCCACCCGCCTACCGCGCAGGCTCTATGCGCTTGACAGATATCCTCCATGTGGCAGGATCAACTCATACTTCAAGCCCGAGTATCTCCTGGATTTTGTGGATGCTCTTGAAGGAACCGAAGCATTGGACCAACTAAAATCTTCGGTATTTGGGTCACTACTGAATATCTCGGTTCGGATTGCTTCATTTTCTCGAAAATTTTTCCATCAGATGTTATGCCTATCTCTTGTAACAGCTAGGAAATACGAGTTATGGTTTGTTTTTGGTAGGCATCCCTTTTGTCTATCACTCTGTGAATTTGGTATTTCAATCGGCCTGCCTTGCGGACCATGTCATAACAAGTATGTATTAGATAGGCTTCAAACTCCAGAAGATCCAAAACAGCCCTATTAGAACAAGCTATTAGGTAACAAGAAGCATAGTGTATTGATAAAAGACATTGTCTTGATGCTGGAAAATGACAAGAACTTGCCTGCCGCGAGAAGAATGTCGGCATGGCAAAGAATCCAGCTCACATTTCTTGTGATTGTGGAAGGTATTCTGTTGTGTAAGACCAATATGGCCAGAGCTACAAACAAAATTATGGAGATGTTGAAGGATCTTGAAGCGTTTGAGAAGTATCCATGGGGTCGCGAACCTTTCCTGCTCACCATTGAGATGGTTAAAGTGGGTAGACAATGCAAGGACAAAAATTGTCTACGATCAAAGCTAAATGGGTTTCATACGGCTACACACGGCTTCACTATTGAGCTGCGACTATTTTTCTTTGCCGCTATACCGCAGTTAACGAAGATTTTACCGCCACCTGAGGATGGGGACCATGATTTTACTCATGAATCTATCATGAGTTTGCCGGCGTGTAGTACCTTCCATAACTCAAACATAATGCAACTAGAGAACTCGTCAACGGTAACTAATAGCATTAGATAGTTTGTCCACCAGGACTGTCTGGTTGAGCTATGTCCACCACAAGAATTATGGTCCACCAGTTTACTTATTGTTTTTTAAATACGTTTCATTGTTTTTTTTGTTAAAAAGATGTATGTGTTACCTCTACTTATGGCGGATGACCACAAATACATGGAAGTCAATGACTATTGGATGGATGAGGTAGAGGACCCATCGGCTGACTACATGGAAAGTTATATTGCTGAAGGGTTCAAATTTGAAAAAAAAAATCTGGATTGGCGGGTCAACTGACTTTGATCCGATTGTTCATTGAAAAGAAGGAGGACCCAAAGAAAATACTAAGAAGTCCAAGCCCGTAACAAGTAATCGAGAAGGAAAAGAAAGTTTTCCATCTAGTATACCTGAAGTGGACGAGGAAGGAGAATTTTTTCAGAAGATGTCTACAGACATGTGGGTAAAATGTTATCTGCTAATTCAGAGAAGATGATTGCTCAATTACGGGAGGAGATTATTGCGCAATAGTATGAAAACATTGCTGCTCACATTGAGAAAGAGAAGGTGAGGATGAAAAATGAGATAATGGATGAGATTATATGTGAGATGCGGAGGGGTGGCAAGTTCATGGGTGAAGAAAATTTGGTGAAGTCAAATACTCAGGTGGTTCATTTAAGCAAACATTTTACATTTGATGAGGACACTACACCTAAAACTTAGGGGGATGAAGGCCGTTTGTTTAGTGAAGAGAAGACTGATTTTGGTGAATACCCAGGGGTGCAAAACGTACTCACAAAACTATCTGATAAGGTAAGAAATTAATTTCACATCTCGTTTCTAATACCGATGAAATGGTCGTAGTCTACTGATGCATGAAAAACATCTCATATTATAGTAATAAAACCAATACGTTTTGTAATTAGGCTCTTATCACGACACCAAAACAGCCGGGGAATTTGGATGAAACACATATCATGTCCACTGAAAACCTTGTAAACGTGTCAACCAGCGAATGCGTAGGCAGAGGTAAAGTAGTGAAACCATCTCTTGAAGAGGTTTGTTATACGTTGAACATTATTCGCTTTTAGCACCTTATTTTCAGATTATTTAATAAGAAATTATTGTCTATGTTTTGCATGGGGGAGAAGTCGTCGAGCGCATGCAAGAGCTTAGATTTTGGAGAAGAATATGTGTTTCTGTCTGAGACGATCCAAGACGTAGTCCCAATAGAGGTTGCAAAGGATAGTCCAAGATCAACAAATAAAGATGTGGTGGAGCAGGTATATATAAAACCATGCTTTGTGTAGACATCTTAACACATATGCTTTGTAACCAATTTTTTGTAATACATTTTCTAGGTTATAACTGAGGAGGATATCAGTAATGACAATAGCCTTTGCGACGAATTGTGTGACGACCTGCCCAAAAATATTGCACCACCGGTAGTTACCTATCCCAAGATGCGTAGAATTTTAAGTAATGAGGCTCTCTATAAAGAGAGTGAAGTGTTATTACAGAGGGTTGGACTATGGGTAATGTCATAGGGGATGATAGTTTTTAATGTTTTTATTCAGTGCATCTAAATTATATGGTTTTACAAATTTTCTGGTGCAGAGCAATCATTCACAACATGTACTTATGGACATAGTATACAATGAAGGACAGAACGAGCAAGCTAAGGGGATGGCGTGCCCAGAGGATAAAAACATGGACCAAAGTGAAGTAAGTTGATTTACTTGTTCTTTCTGGTGGACAAGTTTTCAGGAGTTGGTTGTCTATATCCTCTTTGTCTTTTGTACAGGTTAAAGCTATGGACGAGAAAGTGGGTCATGAAATCAAATCGGTTTCCCATGATGAAGCATCACGTGAAGATGCAGAGAAGGTGGAGGTGGTGTGTGTGGAACAAAAGAAAGTGTCTATTGGCCAACATAGTCTCATAGTATAATGAATCTGAATCTGAAAGTGGATCGAATGATTAAATGGATGAGAAGAGGTAAAGATCAAGGGAACAGTTGGAGCATAGGGGGTGAGTACAAATGTGTACTGGACATACTATGGTGGACATATTTATATGTCCACAACATTAGTTTGAGCACATTGTTTTATAGGAAATAAATGTGTAACGGCTTCCTGACATCAATAGTAAATAACATAGATGCTTATCAATTTGATTCGTTCTCAGGCTGACGAAGTGGCTGAGGAAGTGCATGTGTTAGTGGATGAGCGAGATCAAGAGCAATTGCAAGAGAAAATTGGTGTCCCACAAATTGCATCAGAAGCAGTAATTACATTTATTATCGTTCACCTACTTAAGGAGATGGACATGTTAGCAAATAAGTCGTGGACATGATAACTATGTAAAAACATAAATGTGTTGAAGAAAATATGTATCACCCTCTCATTCACAAGGTATGTCCACTAAATGATATGGAGGTGGAGGGTGTATCTGTGGAACCAAAAAAGTACCGCACAACCAAAATATTTTCAGAGCTTTAGACATGGTAAGCCGAACGTGGACATATTTACATGGACCAGATCAATGTGTTAGGTGGACATACTTATTTTGCATTGTCACAGGGTGACGACTCTGTCTCTGAAAGTGAGTTGACTGATGAAATAGAGGATCAAGAGGATGAGGTTCTTGGTCCAGTTTTAGTCGAAGAGGTTAGTCAAATCATATTGTAGACATAATTTTCATCATAGACATGTATCGAAGTAAATGGTCCGTCAAGACCAGGCGTTATTGTGGACAGCCTGTGTCATTATAGCTCTTGCATAAACATGTCATCATATTTGAACTTTGTTTCTCCCTTTTTATGTTTAGAGACTTAGCATAAATTGGGTTTATAATATATAGACATGGACATAAATTTGGTCATGATCATTATTTGCTCCCGGCATCATGACAGTTATTCCGAAACTCAATCATACCAACAAATGGATGATAAAATTCAAGAAGCTCTCCCACGTGATGGAGAGGAAAAGGTAAGACATAAGTCAATAAGCTGAGACCTGCTGAACCGATTGATTCATTACGATTTTATTTTCATCCAATAATGCTCTTCGGATTTTTTTTCACTCCCCTGGGAATCGGACGAGCTAGACGACGATAATGCGGAAGAAGGAAATGTACAATTTAAGCTCGATGATATGATTGAGGATTGCATCGAAAAACGTGTTGAGAAGAGGTTGCAAAGGGATAGGAAACGCCCTAGAAAATTAAGAGACTCAACCACGACCCAAAATATCGACGGCAAATTGGTCCATCCTTCTTTTTCGAGACTGGATGGAAATATTGAAAAGAACTTCATGAAGGCTTTGAAATCATACAAACAAAAGTACGTACCTCCACTTCATTGTGTAATTGACATATCCGACCTTCAAATGAGATGTCAAGCGAATGATGTTTTTTGTTATAGCGAGTACATCACTGATGGATATTCTGTTAGGAAGGAATTTTTCATGGAGATTTACAAACAGCAAAATTGGGTGGATGCAACCGTAAGTAACGGTTTCAAACAAAGCACTATAAATGTTGGTTGCATATTTCACTAATTACTAACTATGGAAGTTACTTTTTTCAGCATATGGATGCGCTTTTGAGTCTATTGTGGAGGAGACATGGAGATGTGTTGATTGAGAAAAAGATTGCGATAACGGACACCTTCTTCAAACGGATGCTCTGTCTCTATTATACACAATTCAAGAGGTCTAAAAAAAGAGGTTTGTGGACCTGGAACAGTATGACAGGAAATTATGTCGAAGGTATTATCCCAAATCGGTCCACCAAGCTTGCATGGTACCAAGACGTTTACACATTATACGCGCATATGAATTGGGGCAAAAAGCATTGGGTTGCATTGGTGATTGATCTCATAACGGGGAAGATAGTTATACTAGATCCATTGAACAGCGCAACCGGCAAGCGTAAGATGGGCACGACCATGGAGCTTCTCATGGACATTTTGACAGCGGCAACTGAACAGCTTGTCCCGAAATATTTATGTAAGACTCCTCTACCATCTACCTTCATTTACGAGCGTGTACATGAGCTTTCGTAAAACCATCGTTCTGGATATTGTAGGATATTTGCAATCAAGTTTATGGAACTTCACTACCAAGGTTTAGCTTTGGGTGGTATAACGGACAAGATGGCGGACAACATGCGCATGAACTATGCGCTTGATGTATATGAAGAATTTGTGAAGCAACTAAGGGTTTGAGGAGTGTTGTCTCGTATTTGTCTCTGCCTTAACCAAACTTGTTACCTAAAAGTCTAAATATTTAAAACTTATAAGTAGTTATGTTCACCTTAGTTTAAGTATCTTATTTTGTTGTGCAAGTTTTATTATGTGAATGACATAAAGCACTTATTTCTGTTTAAGTGGACCACGTTTTTTTATCAAAATGCTATCTATATTATTATTTGAAAAAGCTGTATATAAGATATAGTCGGCCATAAACGAAATGCAGCCTAGAAGATTATGTTCATTATTAGCTGTACAATCACACCATACTTAATAATATTATAGGGGCCCACATGTCCCATATACTGGTGTCCTTGGGTACATGATAGATTAGTACCACTTACTAACTTACTGCCAATTATATTTATATTTATTTATGAGATCCCTTTATTAATACATGGCTTTTTGAGAAAATAAATGTTGGTGCACATACAATATATAGCAAATGATGCTCAACATTAGTGCACAAACTCATTTCAACTTTTCTAGACATTCATGGGGAATTTTCACTTATCATATCTACCCTTTGAAGTAAAACTATCAATTGCAGCACTAGTTGGGATGTCTGGTTTACAACACCTAGGGCCTCTAATCGCTAGTGGGGTCAAGATGGCATAGCACTGGCGTTGCATCCTTGTGTTTTGAGGACTTCATCTTTGCACATGCTTGAAAACTTCCCACATCTTGCAACTACCGGCTCCAAGTTTCAGCATTTTATTTCACGGTGTGCACAAGCCGGGAACGAAACAACATGTAACTTGGAGGGTTTACGTCTTGTAGGATGCGAAGGACAAGTTGTTAATGCCATTGAGTTACTAAAACTAACACATGCACCAATTACTTCATTGAAAATCAATCTTTTAGGAGCTATACTCTTCTACTGTGATGGAAGAGTGAAATATGGAGTTGGGAAAATGGTGAGATTCTTATCAGCATTCCCATCATCAGAGTAAAACATATGCTTAATCCAGAGAGTCGTTTCCGACTTCTGCGATATGTCCACAATGAACATGCGCAAAAAGATGTCCACGACGAAGGTCCTTGAGAAATATATACCTATTAGAAATTTGTATTGTTGTTACGGAAGCCCACCATATGGAAAATTCCCGGAATGCTTATTACAATGGTGTCTTTGCAAGGTTTGGAAAGGATATTACTGGTGATGGACGAAATCCACTTAGGAATGCGTAATATCTTTTCTACACCTAATCAAAGTTTGTGCGAACTAATCATAGTCTGTGCGACCACTCTTAATGTCCACTTTATATTTTTCGTTAACCACTTGTTATGTAATGTGGATGTCAATTTCTCCACTTCGAGTGCACCATATGTTCTAATTATGCATCTGACTATGTCCATCAAAATAGTGATACAAGCGAGAGTTCACACGTAGTTGACAAGAAACAATTTTATTCAAAACTGTATACGTTATGGACACAAAATATGTAACGACAAAGTATTTTACAGTCTATGCTCGGAAACCTTAAGTACAAATTACAACCATCATGGACAAATAACCAACTTTCTAGTCTATCATGGACAAAAATCCAATATTGTAGTCTATAAAAATTACAACACATCATGGACATACGATATACGATATGTGACGCCAAAATTTGTATTGTCCACCATTATTGTGGTATATGCATGATTGCGGGTACATAGTAGATAAGAAACATCATGGACATAAGATATGTCTCGCAGTATGCCAAGTCTACACATCATGGACATAAGATATGTGACGTTAAATTTTAAATTGTCCATGCTAAAAAATTTGCATTAGAAATTACATACATTGTGGACAAAAACAAAAAAAAAGTCCATACACCCGAAACCATTTATGTCCATAATTACATAAAAGTCATAACGTTACACTTCTACAACGGGTTATTGCAACTTTCCATATTATGTCCTAGCAGGTTGCATGACATGCAGTTCCGGACTGCATGACATGGAGTGTGCCATGTTTTGCTAGTTTATAAACATTCTTTAGTCCTGCGTATATGGCTTGATGTCGGTCTGAAACAAAAACAAGATCTTCTGTGTCGTGGAAAAATGTTTGCAACTGTGTGAAAACCATATCCATCCACCAGTGTTTTCCCCCGTCGATTACACCAAACGCCAACGGAAAAATCTGGTAATTTCTGTCCTGCCCGCTTGCTGCAACCAAAGCACTCTTATATTTTCCTTTTGTTTGAGTCTCATCTATGAAGACCACATTCCTCAAATGCTTGTATCCCGCTACAGAGGCACCAAATGAAACAAATAAATACTTGAACAATTTTGGCCCATCCAGTGTTCCTTGTACTGTTTTCACCTTCGATATTATACTCGGGTTTGTCAGCAAGAGTAGATGTGGATATTTACAAAGGAATTCATAACTTTATTCCTCACTCCCCCTACCTTTTTGCATAGCCACTTCCTTCGCATACCATGTTTTCATATATGATATAGTAACAATAAAATCTGTTAACACAATTTTTGGTACATCACAAGCCCGAGGTCCAACTTTTCCATGTGCATATCTTGCTTTCAACAGCTCTCCAAGTATGCTAGCAGTTGCTTTCTTTCCGTATTTCGACCTTGCATTAATGTCACATGTATGATTCAACGTTACTGTCCTAACCTCCACTTGTTCAGAACCCGCGTTCATGGTTGTGTATATCCTCCAGTTACATTTAGGATCCGAACATACATAAATTAATTTTTTTTATCGGAAGCCTGGACCTTAAAGTTGAATAGTCTTTTCACCGAGTACATTGAAATGGCCTTATGAAGCTCGCCTTTATTTAGGAAATTCATTCTAACGTGAATTGCATTCCCCCCTTCTTCAAACTCATATTTTCCTGGTCACTTTCTATCCTCCTAACATTATCTCGGTACGGTGGTGCATCACTTGCCATACCCATCAAACCCATTGCTCATTTATAGAAATTCACACCAAACAACGGCTCATCAACATGCTGTCCACCCTTCCCCAGAACGTGTTCTACATCAGATGAATGGTTAACATGTACACCAATATAGATAATTTCATGTCCATTATATACCATATCTTGGACACTATCAACTGTTTCATGTCCACGTCCATCTACTTGTTCGCCATCATTCGACTTGTTTATATGTCCACCACGACAAATGTATTCCTGCCCACCACAAACAGTTTCATGTCCACTACCATCAATAGTACCTGAAAATAGGGAATGAGTCATTCAATGTTAAATCCATCTTATATTCTTGTTAAATCCATGTTCTCAAAATATCAGTCACTCACATTCGGATGTTTGTCTTTCGGCGACCGATGCTTATTCATGTCCATCACGATCATGTTGACCCTAGACATTCTTATCCACATTTGCATACACCACAACATATGGATCTCAATATGTGGATATTCGCTATCAATGTATTCCCCCATCAAGTCGAAATCATATTTAGACAGTTCATCTATGCAATCATACCAACCATCATCATCATCCTCACTCCCATCGCCCCCTCCCCCAATGTCCATGATATCGCTATTTGTTATATGTTCTTTTCCAGGTCGTCTTCTCTTCTTACTACTGTCCTCCTCTATAAAGTTAAATGTAAGTGCACCTTCCAACATATCCATATGCATTTGGTGTACACTTGTCCTAGCAATATGTCCACTTCCAGAAGCTTCTTTTCCCAACATTGGAATATGTGTATGATTTACCCTTACACACTCTCGATGTTCCATTTCAAGCTGGTCCACTCTTTTTAGGAAGCTATCATCTTTGTAAGTTCCTCCCAAGTCCACATGTATATCTTCATTCACATTTGTATCTTTATTCACACTCGGGGGACATAAAATGGCTAATTCTTTTTCGGCGTTGTCCACACCACCATTGCTACCTTTGGCATGTATGGACATATCTAGATCTAGTCCATCATTCGCCAACCCTTCAGAGGGTTCATTCATAGCCGGTGGACACAAAAGAGATAACTTGTTCCCGCCTCCGTCCAACACACATTGTTCCTTTATGGACATATATAGATTTAGTCCATCCCTTGCCAACATTGTTTTCTTGAACATCTCCATACTACTATTGCTATCCACAATAACTGACGGCACCCTTGCTTGGGTGAAAATCACATCCTCGCTCTGGTTCCAGTAGCTCAAACAAAACTCTCGCCCATGTAGCTTTTCACCATATTCTTCAAATATTTTTTCTTTGAAACTCGAGTAATCCTCGTCCACTCTTGGTTTGAGACATTTTGCAAACATATTTTTCTCCACCCAAAAATATTATGTCTTTGACTCAAAGCACTCCCACTTCCCAACAATGATTAGAACGTTATGTTCAACATTATCCGGCATTTCTTACCTAGAGGCATGTAAATAAAACAAGTGCACTCATTATTTTCCATCGCATAATTCCACATTCTATTTTCTACACAGCCTGCATAATGTATACCACATTAATACACATGTCCACTCTTAATATTGACACATATGCGATCATCATCTTCTCCACATTGCTTCCATCATTTGTAAAGGAATAAACAATCATATAATATAAATGAACCTCAATTATCCAACCCTAATTTAAATGTTATGTCCTTATAACCACACATAACATAGTTACTACACTGAACATTACCAACAAAACACACAGCTTCATTTTTCACATTTGGTCCATAACTGAGCCGAACTTGTCCATTTCAGTTTATAATTTCTCTTTACGTGCATTGCAATCTATTTAACTTTCAATTTAAAGATAAAAATTAGAATTTTCAACATTGAATATTTACCTTAACTGAACCTCTGCTTCACCTTCTTACCAGCTCGTTATTAATGGAGGAGCTTCGAATTAATTGCTCATTTGTTACATAATTAATTTAACAACAATTATGATATTATTAATTATATATTTATTTCATAAAACCATCTAATCATCATCAAAGTTCATTAACGCTTCGAGCTGGCCGAACACTCTCCAGCCAAAAATCTCCTTAAACGCTGAGGGTGTTTTCGATCTTATACTATGCCAAAAGACACTTCATTTATGGTAGACACGACAAGAGATGGCCATTATGGCGATCTTGCGCCATTATGGCAGTTTCAATAATAATCCCTTTTAATTATTCAAGTATTAATTTTTGTATGTTGTTAGATTTTTTTTTATATATTCACGTCACATCATTGTCATAAGGACAAATATGTTTTTGATTAAAGTAAGATATGATATTTTATGTAAAATGTCTGTAATATGGCATTTTCTATAAGTTGTTTTCATAATATGGTATATACTATTTTTTTTTTTTTTTTGAAAACTGGTATATACTATAATCTTCTCTAAAATATACATACCTAAGAAAACAAAATTTATTTATAACTTTTTAGGTTTATAAAAAGGAAAAAACCTGAAAAATTCCCGAACTCCATAACTTTTGTCCATTTAATACACGAACTTGTTTCGTTGTCATATAAATACTCATACTTTCATCCGTTGCCATTTTAATTTACAAACATTTTGAAATTGCAATTTTGTCTAAAAAACGTTAACCACCGTTAATGATCATACCAAAGAGATTTGACTTTTTAGCTATTTCATTTTTTACCCTTTTTGCGATGAACCCTAATTTTTACCTAAAAATCAATTTTTCATTTTTGCTTTAAGTTTTTTTATCCAAATAGATTTAGAGCTTTAAAGAACCTTAACCTAAATCAATTCAGCTACGATGAGGATATGAGGAAGAGGAATCGATTGATTTCAGTTTTGACAGGAGAAGAAACAGATTCGGGTATTAAAGACTTTCGAATCAAAAACATAATGAAATTGAAAAGCATAAAATTGGGTGTATTCATTGAAGAATTTTTCCACATATACACGGTCACACTTCAAATCTCAATCTCAAAGCTCAAAAACCACAAATCATCTAATCACAACTACAAACACGAAAATGAATCATTGGTTTATTCTCATAGTTACAGATCTTGTCCTCTCCAACGCTTTGTTACCTCTCTTCCCTTCTTCCTCTTTCTCTCCCGTCTTCACCGCATCTCCAATCGAGTTTGAATATGACGAAGTCGAGCTTGATAAAGACGACGGCGAAAAAGACGATGCCTTTTCCGTCTTCGTTGTAGTAGTGGTGTTCCTCTATTTCTTAAGCATTAAAAGCCCTTTCCACAGCATCGTGCACTTTGGTGGACGAGGAGAAGAATCGTGGTCAAGAGACAGCTTCCTCTTTTGTTATTCTCCATCTCAATGTTGTTAATAACTTCTTCTTCCACTAATTTTATGATCTTCTTTTTCTTTTTCCACATTTGTTTTCAAAGTAAAATTGAAAAATTGATTTTTAAGTGAAAATTAGGGTTCATCGCAAAAAAGGTAAAAAGGGAATAACTAAAAAAGTCAAACCTCTTTGTTATGATGACTAACGGTGGTTAACGTTTTTAGATATAATTGCAATTTTAAAATGTTTGTGAATTAAAATAACAACGGATGAAAGTATAAGTATTTATATAACAACGAAACAAGTTCGTGTATTAAATGGACAAAAGTTATGGAGTTTGAGAATTTTTCGGGTTTTTTTATGTAAAAGAATATTACAAGATTGAAACGAGAAACAAGAGTCGAATTGCAGTCTGACGCACTAATCTCTCTTCTTCTTAAACTCTCTCTAGAGTCTTCGAGAAGGAGATCGAATCTTAGATACCACTACGTCCAAGTTTCGGTGCACAATCGCTTGCATCGTAGTTAGGGCATCTCCGGCGATTCTAGCATCGTGAGCGTCTCCATCAGCCTGAGCTCCACTCTGCAGCCCATGGATCCCATCTTTTTCAGTCTAAGAAACAGGCTCTTCGTCTCTCGGCTGAGCTCAGTCGGAGCCACGGCAGCGAAAGCGGGAGTCAGAGGTTTAATTTTTTGGCTTTACCCCTCAGGTGAAGAAATATCGATTTTGAGTGTTGCTAAAGGTCTCTGCGCGATTTTATGCTACTTAAGGGCGACAAACCTGGCATGACCAAAATAATCCAACAACACCGGGCTTCAGATATGTTCCTCTCCATCTCCGACGAGGAAGCTAGAAATCGGATCTTTGTGGCTCCCTCTTCATCGTCGGTAACAAAGTTGGAAATCAGATCTTTGTGGTGTTAGAATACCAGAACTTCCACCAACTCTCCACCTTTTGTCCATGAACTCTAGTTAATGGCCTCTGTGGCTCTGGAGCACTAATCGGTTTTTCGACCTCGTCACTCCGGCGTCGGAGCTCACCGACGATCCACAAATAAGAGAGACGACGCCAAAGGGTTCTCTTTTGGAGATTAGGATTATTTTGGTTCTAATTTAATTTTGTACCGAAATTAAATTAGTAATTGTAAACCAGATTGATTTGGTTGGATGTACTAGACTGGGGTGAAATGGGTTGTACTAGGTTTAGTTCGGACCATTATACTTTTTAATTTGAAAGAAAAACAAAATTCATTCAAGAAAGCTACTAATTCAAATAAATTTCTTAAGAAAGAAAAAAATGAAACTTAAGCAAAAACAAGAGGAACAAAAAAATCTTCAATAAGAGCGTTAAAATTATGAATTCTAATATCAAATTATGTAAGCTTATAGTATCTCCATTGGGAGTTGTAGTGGATATCTAAGCTGAGTTTTTAAAAGAATTTTATTGAAAGTAACATAATTGTTGTTTGATGTTGTCTCATATAATATAAAAGGTTGACTTTGTGGTATCTATCACAAACATGTGATATTGGCAAGAGGAGAAAAGACAATCTTGTCTTCCTTTTATTTGTTTTGGTGATGAAAGAAAGAGAGAGGAGAGAGTGGCATTAAACAAAATAAAAAAGAGAGACATGCATTAAATGATTATTTTTTTTTTTTTAATAAAAAAAGCTGTCACATACAACATTTTATTCTCATTTTATTTTTTACATTTTTTTCACTTCCTTTTTCTCTCTTTTTCCATTTTTTCTCATTATATCTTATTTCATGCTCAATTTTTATACATTAATTTTTATTATGAAGTATTGATTATTTGGTTTTCTCTCGTCCGGTGGACAAAGTGGTTTTCTCTCATTCGATAGACATAATTGTTAAATATTTTCTATATCCAATTTAGTTTTTGACATGTAATGGACATAGTTAGTACAAAGTTTGGTGGACATAATTGTCCACTAAATTATTTTTTTACATTTTTTGTCCTATTAAATAATGTCATTTGATTTTAAAATTCAATGTACACATGTAATACATTGCAAGGTGTGATGGATATAATAGTTAAACTATGTCCATAACGAATTTGAGTGTAACATGATTATTAAAATCATGTCTGCCATATATGGTGGACATAATTTTTTTATTAATGCATGAGGATGTCGTAATAATTACAATTTTGGGGACTCATGGAAAAAATTTAAATACAATGATATTTGATTTATTACAAAATTCAACTAATGTAGAGGCGGAAGTGAGGGATAAAACTAGAGATCCTTTGATTCTGTGAATACTCAAAAAACTAGGATTTGCAAGATTATTCGTTTAGTCTGAGAATTCTCGAATAAATCAAGTATTCTTAAGTTCGTTGAGATCTCTCAAGATCTACCGAATTAAGGAACGAAAATTATTTTCTCTTAAGCAAAAAAGCTCTATTATTAAATATTCAAAGTCTTCATAATACATTAGGCCTAAGAAGCTATTTATAATAAAATCATAAAACCCTAAAACTATTAAAAAATCATAAAAAATAACAAATAAACTAGAAAAATACTAATATAGATAACAATAAAGATATTTTAGAGATATTTGAAATATTTCAAATATCACGCTGCATCAGGTCTCGTCGGCCAAGAAAGATTCGTCCTCGAATCTTCAATAAGATATTAACCACTTGATATCTTCGAGAATTAATCTTCCTCTCTTCATGAGTCTGCACAATTTCCGCACAAACTGAATTCTGTACGAATTTCGCATGGATCCGATCTTGTACGTTTTTGGCACGAAACAAAGTTCGCACAATATATGCACATATATGATTTTGCACAAATTTTGTACAGATCTGTTTCGTGAAATCTTCTCTAAAAAAGAAATCAATTACCTCGATATCGTTTTCATAAACGTCATATATTGGATCACCATAAATCTCTATAGATCTCATGGTTCTCATCTATCTCGCCAAAAGGACTTTCGTCCTCGAAAGTATTGTTACTTAACAACATGACATCCAAGATCGTTCTTCGATTAGGAAATCAAAGAAACGCAGCTCTGCTACCAACTGATGTAGAGGCGGAAGCTAGGGATAAAACTAGAGATCCGTTGATTCTATGAATACCCAGAAAACTAGGGTTTACAAGATTATTCGTTTAGTGTGAGAATTCTCGAATAAATCAAACCTTTTTAAGTTCGTTGAGATCTCTTAAGATCTACCGAATTATGGAACGAGAGTTCTCTTCTCTTAAGCAAAAAAGCTCTATTATTAAATATTGAAAGCCTTCATAATACATTAGGCCTAAGAAACTATTTATAATAAAACCATAGAACCCCATAAAGAAGGAAAAAATAAACTAGATAAAATACTAATATAAATAACAATAAAGATATTTTAGAGATATTTGGAATATTTCAAATATCACGCTGCATCACGTCTCGCCGGTCAAGAAAGATTTGTCTTGCGAATCTTTAATAGAATGATCACCTTTAGATCTCTTTGTGGAATCTGCACAATATTTGCACGATTTGTATTTGACCCGAAATATGCACGGAACATATTCTGCCAACATTCTTCATAGATCGAATCTTTCCCAAACTTTGCACGAATCTGTTTTGCGCAATATCTGTACAAATCCGATTTTGCATGGATTTTGCACATATCCGATTCCTGAAATCTTCTTCCCTGTAAAAGAAATCAATTACCTCGACGTCGTTTTCATAAACATCACATATTGGATCACCATAGATCTCTCTGTAGATCTCATGGTTCTCCTCTCTCTCGACAAAAGGACTTTCGTCCTCGAAAGTGTAGCAACAGTCAATCATCATGACATCCAAGATCGTTCTTCGATTAGAAAATCAAAGAAACGCAGCTATGATACCAACTGATCTAGATGCGGAAGCTAGGATAAAACTAGAGGTCCACTACTTTTGTGAATACCCAGATAGGCCTATATCACACTGGTGTAGATGCGAAAATCTTCTTTGATTTAGATGCGAAACAATAATCTTGAGTTCAGAATGGAAATATTTTATTATAAATAGCCTCTTAGGTCTTATTATAAATAGCCAACTAGAGATCAAAAGAGCTTTATCCTAGCTTTTGATAAAACCAACTCTACAATAATCGCACTAACTGATCTGGAATCCTACCAAAGTATTTTAAATATTTCTGGATACCTTCATCAAAAGTACTGATGCAGGGAGATATTTTAAATATTTTAAATATTCCTAAATATCTTTATTGCTATTTAATTTAGTATTTATCCTAGTTTAGTTGTTATTACCTTTTGTCTCTTTTAATAGTTTTTAGTGTTTTATTCTTTTACAATAAATAGCCTTTTAGACCTATTGTATTATTTAGATTTTGATTAATTAATAAAAGAGCTTTTGCTTTAAAAGAATAGAATTCTCGTTCCTTAATTCGGTAGATCTTGAGAGATCTCAACGAGTATAAGAAGGCTTGATTTATTCGGGGATTCTCAGACTAAACGAATAATCTTGCAATTATCCTAGTTTTCTGAGTATTCACAGAATCAATAGATCTCTAATTCTTAGTTTTATCCCTAAAAGCTTCTGCCTCTAGTTCTATCTTGCTTCCGCTTCTACATCATTTTGTATCAGAGCTTGTTTCTTTGATTTCTTAATCGAAGAACGATCTTGGATGTCATGTTGTTAGGTAACAATACTTTCGAGGACGAGAGTTTTTTTGGCGATAGAGAAGAGAACCATGAGATATACATAGAGATATGTGGTGATCCAATCTATGACATTTATGAAAACGATGTCGAGGTAATTGATTTCGTTTTCAGGGAAGAATATTTTAGGAATCGGATTTGTACAAAATCCGTGCAAAATTGGGTCTGTCCAAAATCCGTGCAAAATCGGATTTGTACAGATATTGTGTGAAATCTGATTCGTGCAAAATTCGTACATGATTCAGTTCGTGTGAAAATTATGCAGACTCGTGAAGAGAAGAAGATTAATTCTCAAAGATATCAAGTGGTGAATATCCTATTGAAGATTCGAGAATGAATCTTTCTTAGCCGGTGAGACCTGATGCAGGGAGATATTTGGAATACTTACAATATTCCTAAATATCTTTATTGTTATTTAATTTAGTATTTATCCTAGTTTAGTTGTAATTATCTTTATGTCTTTTAATAGTTTTTAGTGTTTTATTCTTTTACAATAAGTAGCCTTTTAGGCCTATTATATTATTTAGATTTTGATTAATTAATAAAAGAGCTTTTGCTTTGAGAGAAGACAATTCTCGTTCCTTAACTCGGTAGATCTTGAGAGATCTCAACGAATATAAGAAGGCTTGATTTATTTGGGGATTCTCAGACTAAACGAATAATCTTGCAATTATCCTAGTTTTCTGGATATTCACAGAATCAACAGATCTCTAATTCCAGTTTTATCCCTAAAAGATTCTGCCTCTAGTTCTATCTAGCTTCCGCTTCTACATAAAACTAGAGATCCGTTGATTCTGCGAATATCCGGAAAACTAGGATTTGCAAGATTATTCGTTTAGTCTTAGAAATCCCGAATAAATCAAGCCTTCTTAACTTCGTTGAGATCTCTCGAGATTTACCGAATTAAGGAACGATAATTCTCTTCTCTTAAGAAAAACAAAAGCTCATTAATTTAATATTCAAGTCTGAATAATACAATATGCCTAAGCGGCTATTTATAGTAAAATAATAAAACATAAATCTATTAAAAATTATAAGGATAATAACAACTAATTTAAGATAATTACTAAAATAATAACAATAGAGATATTTTGGATATTTGGAATATTCCAAATATCACGTTGCATCAGATCTCGCCGACCAAGAAAGATTAATCTTCAATAGGATATTCACCACTTGATATCTTTGAGAATTAATCTTCTTCTCTGCATGTGTTTGCACAATTTTCGCACGAACTAAATCTTGTACGAATTTTGCACGGATCCGATCTTGTACCTTTTTTGCACGAATATGTTTTGCACAATATCTGCACATATGGATTTTGCACGCATTTTGCTTATATCTGATTCCTGAAATCTTCTTCCCTGAAAACAAAATCATGTACCACGACATCGTTTTCATAAACGTCATAGATTGGATCACCATAGATCTCTTTGTAGATCTCATGGATCTCTTCTCTCCTGGCAAAAGGACTTTCGCCCTCGAAAGTGTAGCAACTACCTATCAACATTACATTCAAGATCGTTCTTCGATTAGGAAATCAAAGAAACGTAGCTTTGATACCAACTGATGGAGGGGCGTAAGAGTCTAAAACTAGAGATCTGTTGATTCTGTGAATACCCAGAAAACTAGGATTTGCAAGATTATTCATTTAGTCTGAGAATTCTCGAATAAATCAAGCCTTCTTATATTCATTGAGATCTTTCAAGATCTACCAAATTAAGAAACGAGAATTCTCTTCTCTCAAAGCAAAAGCTCTTTATTAATTAAACAAAGTCTTAATAATATAATAGGTCTAAGACGCTATTTATAGTAAAAAAAAAATAAAACCTAAAAAATCTATTAAAAGCCATGAAGATAATAACAATTATTTTAAGACATTCTAGAGATAATTGTTAAAACAAATAACAGTAAAGATATTCTAGAGATATTTGGAATATTACAAATATCACACTGCATCAAATCATGACCATGAAAATAGTATTGTCCATTGGGTCTTCTTGGTTTTGATATTCATATAGACAAAATTTTAGTGTATAAAAATGATCAAGTTTCGTGTATGGACAACTTTCTTGTTTGTTCGATGGACACATTTCGACATCTGATGGACAATATACCAAATTCATGGACACATATTACTAGTTAAAACACTATGTAGTACATCTTTGTCCTATGATAGAGAACTTTATTTTTAATAGACCATATATACATCTTTGAAATGGACTCGTTTTGTCATATGATGGACACAATAATTGATTTCTCTCACTGCTACGAATTTACTTCAAGAGTGGACCAAAAACCTATTGACATTTGAAAGTACTTTACCTGAAAAATGTTGGACAATCCCACAAAGCATAGACAACGTTGTATAAACTGTGGACAATAATATTTAAGCGTGGACATTATTTAAAAATGGTGGACATTGTATTACAAATATCATGACCAATCAGAATGCAAGCTTGATTATTAACATAATAATTATCATCTTTAATGTTTTTTAAATTACCAACAATTAAGATCTTACCTATTGGGTAAATGAAAAACAAAAGTGAACAAAAAATTTATTGTGCACAAGTTATAAAAGAAATATGGACATGTTCGAAAGTCGTTCATATTTCAATGCAATGCCTTTTCTTTCACTCATGGAGATTTTTCACTGGTTTTCGGTGTACATCATTTAAAAGGCTAGTAAAAAAGATGAATGAAGAAGGAGAATAAGAGAGAAGACAAAAGACTGAAAAAAATTTAAGAAAAAATGTAAAAAAGATAAATTTCGGTTAATATGATTTTGGAAGAAGGGTAAAAGATGGAAAAAAATGAAAAAAATTCAATAAAAGTGACACAAAATTGGAAGAACACGTGTAAAGAGAGGAGGAAAGAGACAATGATAAAAAATGATGGGAGTGATAAAAAAGAAAAAATATATTTAGGGAGAAGCATTATATTTTTCTCTTTCCAAATAGAAGGTTATTTTGGTCATTATTTCAATCACAAAATGATATATTATAAATTATCATGAAGTGGTATTCTTTTGAGAAGATTTGTAGATTTTATGGCATTTACCATAATTTTCTCAGTTTCTAATGAATAAAAGGCTAAAAAATAATTTAAATTTTAATAGATTGTGTAGTATAGCTTCTTGGGGAGGATATTTAAGAAATCCTCTATAATTCTTGTGTGTCTAAAATCTATTGGTTGGGAAGAAAAGTAAAAAGTTTTTCACCTCTCTTTCACTCTCTAGCACACTCCAAAGCATATATTCACTTTTTTTTTGCTAATATATATTCTCTTTTTTTCTTTACCAACATAATTTTAATATAAATGTGTATATTTATATGAGATACATGTATATTTATGGTTTTTGATGGATTATTCTGCAACATAATTTCATAGATTTTTTAAGTACGATTTATGTTTATCTTAAACATATTTATTCATACATAAAAAATAGTAAAAAATTGTACAATAGAATATAGATGAAGCACTCAAGAAATTTCAGACATCAATGATCAATATCGCGTGTAAATGTGAAGAATATATGAAGAATATGAATATTTGTATTTTTTTAACTAACATTTGCCGTATTTTTAGTACCGGATAAAATAAAACATGAATAACTAAAAGTAGATTTGGTGGAGCACATGACAAAAATTCGGATCATATTGAGATAACAATCTTCGGCTTTTTCTGTTAAAATTTTAAAATTTCTTTGTTATATGCTTTTATCTCATGTATATTTTAATTTTTTATTATTTGTAATATGTATAATATGATGTTTTATTTGTAGTTTTTTTTAAGAATCTCGTAGAATTCTACCAATGAAGGAAAATTTTGATTAAGTGAGATTAGAGTTTCTAAATGAGTTAAAATATTATTAAAAAATTTTAAAATACCCATAAAAGTATTTATGGATGGAGATGGTCTTACGTTCACAAACTTTATAAAACTAGGAAATCTAAGACTCAAAGTATACGTGAATATTGGATGGATGATGCTTGAGATGACAATGCAGTTGGCTTGTGACAGAACTTTATAAGTTGGTGGCTTAGATCATAACTCAACAGATCTTCCTCACAAGAACTAGACCTTAAACCAACAAACAATCCACCAACTCTCCTACTTGCAAAACGATTCCAAATAACGATAAGCTTTTTATTGATGATTAAGTGTTCTTTAAAAAGAAAAGTGAAAAGGTTTTGTATTAGCTCTCCACTGAAGACTCCTAGCCGTTAAGCAATAAAGAAGAATCTCAAAAACTGAAGCTTCGTAGATCTTTTTTAATTGTTCCCCTCTTGTTCCAAGCGCATATCTCCTAGAAGGTTTTGAGACTTGAAAAATATGGAGAACTGGGACGAAGTTGGTTGATTGGGAAATTTCATTATTTGCTTCAAAATGACTTGATTGGATCAGGTCTAGGCTCGGATCTTTGATATTCCTGGACCTGGATTTGGTTAGTCTTACTTGAGTCTTTCTTAATAACCTGTTATGCTTTTTTAAGTGGTAGTATCTGATTCACCTTAGGATGTGTTCTGTACTCGTGTTTAAGTCTGCTGTGTCTCCTGCAATTAGTTTAAATCATTTATGCTAATCCTTTGATCAGTAGGTTCTTATACGCTTGCTTCAGACATATCTAGTTCTTTTGGTTCATGCTTAGGATAGAAATTGGCTTTATGGATAAAGGTTTGTTAATTTTGTACTATGTGAACATAATTTGTTTCCTCCAGCTCTTGACTTGTTGGTAAAAGTTCTCTGTTTTTACGTATGTTATAAGATGATATATCACATTTCGCTTTCATCTTCAGTTATAACACTGAATCCCCTCGTATTGATTTCTCAAGCTGAATCTATGTACGATATCATCGATTAACGATCACAATCAAATACTGACTTCATCTCAACTGCAAGTGTAAGACTCTAGAAGGGAATATTTGGTGTAATGTGATCGTGGAGCAGAAGCGAATGTACACTTACGCGTCTACACGATACAGGTGAATGTACAAGAATGTTTGATGTAACCAAGATATGTACCTATTCTGTCGTCTCTTTGAAAGGTCCAGATTCGTGCAACAGTTTAATGACATAATCTACCTGCAACGTACAAAGTTACATTGTTTAAAACAATGGCCAGTCCAATAAAATACCCTCATCACTCTAACTAACTTCAAGCCGTACCTGATTGGATTCGCGTATTAAAAATTCGTCTATGGCTTGCCTAAAACCTTCATCAAAGATATGATGACAACTATATGTTTTAACAGGAAGGTAGCCTCGCTGAATCTTATGCTCACCTTGAGCTCCAGCTTCTACAGTTTTTAGATTAAACTCTATTGCTGCTTCGATTGCCTGTTACCATTAACCACGCAATTACATAATCTGATGAAAATATGCTAATATTTTGGACCTAAATGGTAGGTAGGTAATGAAAACTCTCGATGGAAATGTTCTAGGAGAGTCATATCCTCTATTACCCTCATTTGGGGTTTATGATTTTAATCAATTACAAAATGAAAAGGGTATAAGGGATTTGAAGATGGTATAAGAGATTTGAAGGATACGAAAAAGGGTGTTGAAAAAGTTGGCTCGTTTTAGGATCAGCAAGACTATGCTAAACATAGACTTGGTAACAGTACGGATGGGCATTTTAACCGAAGTAAACCGATGTTCGGTTAACTCAGTTTGGTTTACTCAGTTAATTCGGTTCGATTTGGTGAATTATTAAATTCAGTTCGGTTTGGTTTGGCAACAATTTTGGTTTATATTACATTAACCGAACCGAAACGAAGCGAATTTGCTAAAATAAACCGAAAATTAACCAAATAAACCGAAACTAACCAAAATTTAACCAAACCGAAATATATTTTAAGATTTTTGAATCAAAAAAACCGAACCAAATTATATTCAGTTCAATTCTAGGTAACAGTCTAATAGACTAACAATAATCAGATCCTCTTTAAGGAAAATAATAATATTTTGACACAAAACTCTGAAATTTTGTAGAAACAAGACAAACCTGGTAATAGCAGGCTTCAAAATGGAGACTAGGATAATAGGATTCAGGACGACATCCCCACAGTCTCCCAAATAAAGTATCTCCTCCAATAAGATTCAATGCTCCTGCAACAGCTTCCTCGTTTTCTTCAGCAAGAACAAGTAATACCCCGTCTCCCAACTTTGATGCCATGTCGTGGAAGAACTCCCTTGTTAGATAAGGTGTTCCCCACCTACAAGTATCCGCAAAAGTTTACACATAATTACGATGCATCACTTGAAGATAACCTATGACTGCATGCCAGTGTGTGCATTGCATCATATACGTGTGTATCTATGTCCCTGATTAGGGGTGTGCAAAATATCCAGAACCGAAGAATCAAACCAAAAAAACAGGTTCAGTGTTTAAATTACCCGAATAAGAACCATGGATATTGTTTCGGAACCGAACCGAACCGAACTAAGAAGGAACCGAAAAATATAAGGTAAGTGTTTATACCAAGAACCACGAATATACATCCCTCTTACCAAATTTTGGATATTTTGGATTATTTTTGGTAATGTCAGTTCTTTTGGGTATTTTTGGTTCTTTTTGAGTATGTCTTTATCTTGGATATTTTTGGTTCTTTCAAGTATTTTTGGATATTTTTGATTCGGATATGTTGGGAATTTTCTGTTCTTTCGGATATTTACGCATAAAATATCCGGCTGAACCGAAACCATTAATAATTCGGTTATCAAACAGTTCTCATATTATAGATCCAAACCGTACCGATTTTTTAGTGGTTCTTATATGGATCCTATATTGAAGGAACCAAAAAAACCCGAAATCGAACTGAACACCCACCCCTATGCCTGATAATAGAAAAAGAAGCTAATTATCTCAAGGATACGAACTAACTTGTTATCAGTTGTGTTTCTGTAAAAATCATAGAAGGAATCCCAGTGCTTAGCCTGCAAAAACAGTAGGAATAGAACATAATTGATTTAGGCCTAATACAAATAAAATTTCAAGACATAATACTCAAGAAGCCCCATATAAAGGCAGAAAGAATTGCAATTATAGCATGTACTATCAATTCTAATCACTTGTAAACGCAATGAGATCTCAATGTTAATTATAGCCATTAAAATAAAAAGGCACCACGAGGAATTACAATATAAGAAAGAAACAGTGCCATCTCATTGCAGTTCAGTTGCGTACCTTTATATCATCCCCTCGCAGCCGTCTCATTTTCAAGTTCTGGGTAACAATCTACTAGAGAAAAAGAGCATTAGAAGTCAGCAGTGTGCTTGAAGAACGCCTTAAGGCAAGGATAAAGAATAATAACTATTTTTCAGAAGTTGTATGGGAAGAACAAAAAGAATATCCATTCTATTTAACTATCCACATGGGCAAAGTAACTTAAGAAAGAAGAATAAATCTCAACTATATATATATATATGGCAAGGAGTCGCTTTGTCAATTCCAACCTCTTCATATTTATTATCCTCCAAGTGCATTACCCATATATCTTCTAAGAGTGCATAATCTCTCCCATAAATGTCTATCATAGACCCATGAGTGGTTAAACATTTTTAATTGCTTGTGTTTCAGCTGCATTATCAATCCCTTATATGTTTCTTGGGTTATACACCATGCTAATTTATGAACTAGGCTAATTCATTGATCACTAGGATGATATGGATGGAGGAAAAATAAACAAACCTTTTTACGTTCCTGCCGGATATTTTTTCTTTTGCTTTGCTTCATGTCCATCAAGAACTCATCAAAACTGAAACGTATGAAATAAAAAAGTTAACATCGTCTACAAAGTTAGAAGACATAAACACATGCATGAAGACCAACAATTTCTGAAGTTTAAAAAATTTCTTAAGAACAATTGAAAATTCCAAAACCATCTACTAGTGAATCCTAATTCTATAACTTTGACTTAGTGTTTATTCTTTGTAAAACTTAACTATAACAATAACTATAATAACATTCCAGTCATTGTTAAAAGATGATTGTGGCATCAATACTTCTATTACTTTTTATAGTCACGATTTTTCCAGTGGTACTGCATTCCAATCCTCTGAGAGAATCCTTTCTCCTTCAATTTGTTCCACTCAGCTCCAGAAGGAAAGGTAATGTGCAAAGATGAAACTTGTAACTGCCAAAGTGCAAAGAAAGTAAAGAAATAACAATAGATAACATATGTTGAGAACAAAACTAAACGAAAGAGAATCATTAAAGCTCTCTTTGAACGGAAAAGGTAAGACTATGTCTTTGGTTATTCAGATAGCTACACAATAGAAAACTTCTGCTCTGTCACAATACGAAACTCAACATCTACCTAGTTTTTGTTTTTCTCTACAATAAAACGAATTTCATACCTTAGCTGCCAGTTCTATCATAGCAGAAACAATAGCATCGAAAACTTGGTCTTTGCAAGGACTATTACGGATTAAAATCCTAGGTCCAGAAACTGGAGTGAAAGGAACACAACATTGTAGTTTAGGATAATATCTTCCGCCGAAACTGCGGTATGCATCAGCCCAAGAGTGATCAAAAACAAATTCACCGTAGGAATGGCTGTTACACAAGTTATAATATATGAAAATTGTGTTAGAAAATCAGTCATATGCAAGACATAATATGAAATAAATCAAAGTCTTCATACACATCTATATAAAACCTTTTTAGATAAAGAGGTGCAACGCCCAAAATATTGTCAGACTCATCCTTTGCTACGACGTGTAGTGGCATCCAACCTGTTTCCTGGAACAATTGCAAATACATTGAATGCCATAAAAGAGAGAAACATCAAAAGTATATTAGAAGAAAATTGTTTTACTGACCCGAACTGAACAGCGTGTCTCTTCTAAACTGGAGAGAAATCCATGCATTAGAAATGGATTATAGCTTTCAGGTTGAGAAGAATCCAAGGCACATGCATCCCATTCAGCTTGTGGTATCTCTAATATTGAAGAAACAACTGAAAGTGATATGACACTTTGCGTCGACGGAGAATGATTTCCTGAAACTTCTTCCTAAACTCAGAATGAAAAATCACTGTTGGTTTTATGAAATTGAGATACATGGATCAACAAAGGAGATTTCCTAAATACCTTAATTAGATTGTAATTCCGAAGTGAAACATCGAAATCTCGTACTTCCGGTGAATTTTTGGATCTCCAAAACATAGCAGTCACTGGGAATACACGTCTCGAACTCCGGATATTTTCTATCTTACATGAATTTCCCTAAAGAGAGATCATCGTGCGATTAAATTATCTAAATATCCAAAAGAGTAGATGCGTAGCCATAGTTTAGCCTAACGGAGCAAAACATCGAATATGATTCAAGTAATAGCCAGCCCTAGGTAGACCGAGCAATCAGAGGAAGAGAAGAGAACTCACGTAGAGGCGATGGAATCGAGAAAAAGGGAGGGAAGGCTTGCAGTAGGAGAGAACAAAGGCCATGGAGCAGAGAGTGAACGTGTGAGTCCTTTGTTCTGTGGTTGTTATGTCACTAAATTGTATTAAATACCCTTTTCCACTCAACACTCATTCGTAAGTCAACATTTCGATCCGCAACACATAGTTTTTTTTTTTTCGTCTGTTAATAATTAAAAGGGCAAGCCGAAGAGTTTTACAATCCAAGAGGCCCAAAAACACTAACAAGATAGAAAATAAAACAACCAAACCTGCAGACAGGGGACTATATACTTTTTTTCCTTCTGCCAGAAATTTATCTCTTTGCAAGTTCAATAGAAAGTGAAGATTAGGGAAGAATGAATCCGTACATAAACCGTTTTCTGGTGATGGTATGCCCATGACAGCCCATACCTGTCTAGTTTTTTTTTTTTTTCTTTTTGAAAAAGATTTCTCTATTGAAACTTATAGTAGTCCAGATATTACACCAAACACCAGAAACCCATAATCCAAAACAACAGCAAACAACAGGCCCAAAAACTTCTAAATCGGTTTGGGCTACTAAGGCCCATTAAACCAGGCCCAGTTAACAGAAAACCCTAGCACCCTAGCAAACTTAGAGAACCTAAGATTTGCCCTCGCCGCCGTCAAGCTGCAGAAACCACCAGAACAGGACTTCCGGTGGCCCGGCGACGATACCGAAAGAGCGGTGACACAAGACCGTCACCGCCCCCCACCGTGGACACTAGAAACGACAAAGAGGAAGAGGAGACAAGTCAGTGAGGCGCTTCATCGGACTCCGGCTCGCCGGAGTAGGTTTCCGATGAGCTAAGGACAGGTGAAGTCCACGTCGGAGAAGAAGATTCACGGTCCTCCGGTGGCCCCAGTCCTCATGCGACCACCGGGAGATCTAGAAGTTCATGTTCCTCCGGTGACGAAACCCAGCTCACCTCGAGATTTCGATGCCCTAAGTCACGACGTCCTCCATGTTGTGCACCCGCATGCAAATCCGGCCGGCTAAGCTCCGCCGCACAACTGCTTCTCCGGCGCCGCGTCGACGGTGAAGAAGAGGGGATGGGACTGTTTGAGTGCTTGAATCAAATCTGGAAGTTTGGTGATGCCGGAGCTACCAGCGCTAGAGTCACCGGTAGCTCGGAGACGATGTGCGCCGGTTTTGTGCTCAGAAGACGACCGCCGGAGCCTCCGTACCCTCTGCCGCTCACCCTTCTTCTTCTAGGTCTCGGTGGAGAAAGAGAGAGAAGAGAGAGAATAGAGAGAGGATTTTATATTACTTTCCATACCTGTCTAGTTACATGACATAAAAACAAAATATGATTGCTTGTTTCGTCTTCTTGGCCAAACATTTGACATCTATTGTCAACCCTTAATTTTCTTTTCTCTAATAGTTTACCACTCGAATTGCATAGTTACAAGCAAGACCGGTTCAAAAATATTATGTACCCTGGGCAAAACATAATTTTGGGTCTTTTATTTTTAATTTATACAAAAAACTAAGTAATTCACTACTAAAAATTTATGTATTAGATTTCAATAGTAAAAGTTATTCCAAAACTATAAAATATATGTATATATGAAAAAAATTTATGTCTAATTTTTCAAAAAAAATTATTTAAAAATGGACCCTTAAATCAATAGAACCCGGTCGGGGCCCGGGGGCGGTCGCACCCCCCGCCATCCTATATGAGCCGCTACTAGTTACAAGCTTTCCACAAGAAGATTTTGATTTTTGCTGAAATTCTTAAGTCCCAAACTTGTTTTTTCAACTCAACTAAGAAAGGATGGATTTCTGCTTGTACCCTGACATTTAACTTGAAATGGTTACAAGCAATCTCATACCCTGTCTTCACACAATAATTCCCTTGCTTGGTATATTTCCATATCCAAAAATCTTTTGTAAAAACTGAGGGTTACGAACTTGTTATACCTCTTACATCTTGAGGATAAAACAATACGTGGAGGAGACCAGTCTTCCAATCTCTTTTGGTATAATCAATAAGGTCCTTAACTTTAAGATCCATATTGATTATTGGGTTCTTTAGTAAGGGTCTTCTTGGTTGGGTTGTTCTAATCTATTCATCAATCCAGACCCAAGTATTGTTCCCGTTTCCAATTCTTCTTTGAATGCCCAAACTTAATAACTTTCTACCAAATAACAAACTTTTCCATTTGTGAGACGGCGAGGAACCTATTTCTGCTGATAGAATTGACCCATGGGAAAATACCTACTTTTAATGACCCTAGACATTAGACTATTTGGAAACTTTAAGATTCTCCACACTTTCTTGGTTAGGAGAGCTTAATTGAATCTAAAAAGATCTCTGAAGCCAATACCCCCTAATTCTTTAGGTAAGCACATAGAGTCCCAATTAATCCAGTGAATTTTCTTTTTTTTCTATGTCTGGAAGACCACCAGAACTCTGCAATAGCCGATGAAATTTGTTTGGTTGTCGTTTTAGCTAATGTAAAGCATGACATGGCGTAAACTGGGAGAGTTATTGTCACTACTTTAATTAACATTTCTTTGCCCCTACTGAAAGCCATCTGGAATACCAACTTGATAATTTTGCTTGCAGCCTATCGTGAATGAATTTAAAGAGTTTAATTTGCGAACCTTGCGAGCTTTCTGGTAAGCCCAAGTACATCCCTGTTCCACCTTCATTCGAAATCCTTGTTGCGTTTTTTATTATGCTCTTCCTTTCCTCTAATAACTTGATTCCAAAAGTAATCGATGATTTGGCTAAATTAAAAGATTGTCGCAAGCTTTTATTGTAAGATTCCAGGATCCTGAATAGGTTCTCACAAAACTCCTATGAAGACTTGCATAAGAACAGATTTTCGTTTGCAAACAGTAAGTGAGTGATTGAAGGACCATTTTCAGAGAATTTTAAGCCTCTGATAAGTTTGCATCTCTCTACCTTTTTAAGAAGGAAAACCAGGCCTTCGGTACACAATACAAATAGGAATATAGAGAGGATCGCCCTGACGTAATCCTCTTTGCGGTTTAAATAATCCAAAGAATAGATTATTCATAAGAGGAAATACAGCTCCAAACCCAAGAAATCCATTGATTGTGAAAACCCATCAACTCCAAGATCATTTTTAGATATTTCCATTCGATTCTATCATAATCTTTGGATAAATCCGTCTTGATAGCTATGAAATCCTCTGCAAAATCTGAATTGGAGTTCAAGGCGTGGATACACTCATGAGCAATGAGTATATTATCAGATAATACTCTTTGGGTTACAAATGCTGATTGTGATGATGATACCAGCTTGTGCATAAAAGGTTTCAGCCTTGATACCATTACCTTGGAGATGATTTTATATAAGACTGAGCATAAACTTATCGGCCTTAGGTCATTCATTTGATTCGGGTCTAACTTCTTTGGAATCAGGCTAATTAGGGTGAAGTTCCAATCTGATGGCATTTGGCTACTTCTGAAGAATTCTTTTACTTCTTTTTGCACTTGATTGCCGATTATACTCCAATAATTATAGAAGAAGGAAACCGTCATTCCGTCCTCACCTGGAGCTGCCGAGCCCCTAATTGAGAACACCGCTTCTGTTATTTCTCTGTTTTTTAAAGGCGCAATCAGAGTTCTGTTCATCCTTGCTGAGACATTTTTCTTAAAGCCATGGTAATCTCCTCTTTGAATGGTAGAATTCGAAGAAGTAAACATATTTGTGAAATATGAGACAACTATTTCCCCTTTTGAAGCTTCTGATGCATGTTCTGATCCATCTGCTTTCTTCGATTTCTCGATTATTTCCTTCTCCTATTTTCTTTTACTGGAGCATGAAAGAATTTTGAATTCTTATCTCCTTCTTTTAGCCATGACTCTATGCTCTTTTGGCTTCAATAACTTTCTTCATTTTTATATTCCTTGATAAGCTTTTTTAATATCTTGAATTCGCACAGTAGAAGGTTGTGCCTTAGATTCCTCTGATTCCAATTCACAGTGGATCTGCTAAATATTGGACAATGAGTTCATGTTTGCCATCCTTTTCCATTTGCTTACACCCTTTCGGCAAAGAGCCTTTATCAAATATAAAGCTTCCTCTTATTTGTTGTGCACTAGATCTTAAGCTCACCAGAACCGGTCTATGGACCGAACCCCTTTTCTCTAAGAACCTTTGGTTTGCCGATGGGAATAACTTAAAAAAGTCTTTATTTGTGAAGAATTTGTCTAGCTTGCATTGAACCCAATGCTTATATCTCCAACCTTCCCAAGTAAAGCCATTACCTTCCGCCTGCAATTCTGTCATGCCAAAAATCCTTACATTTCAGAGAAATCAAAGAAAGAAAACTCTAATCTGGTTGGCCCACCCAATTTCTCCCCATTATGAAGGATCTCATTAAGGTCTCCTAATAAACACCACGCCGCCTTCCTATCTACACCAATACGAAGTAATTTCTCCCAAACTTTATGGCGCAAAGCTTGATTAGGTTCTCCATAAATGAGTGAGACAAAAAAAGAATAGTCACCAAACTGTAACTTTATATCCATAACATTCTTACTTACAAAAATGAACTTAGGGTTTACATTATCTTTCCAAAAGCAAGCTAGATCATCACTTAAGCCTAGAGGGTTAACAATATATACCCACTCATAACCTAACCAAGGTTGTAGATCTACCAAAACATTTCTCATATTTTTCGTTTCCATTAAAAACATAACATCGGGAAAGTACTGCTTTCTAAAATCCCCGAGTCTAGAAATTACCAAGTCTTGAACAGTTCCCAATCCTTGGAAATTCCAACATATAAGTGACATTAAAAATTTGGTGACCCCTTAGAAGGGGTCACCAAGATCAATTCATTCTTAGCTTTCTTCTTTCTTTCATGCTTGATATCTTCCAGCTTCCTCTTATCTTTTCTTTGTTCTGGATTTTGGGTATCAACTTCTAACCTCTGATTTTCAGCAGTTGAGTTTAACGCAATAGGCTTCTCTTCAGCTTGCTTTTTCCTTCTAAAGGTTTTTTTTTTTTCACCCGAGATGATACAGCTTCACCTACCTCACCTAAGTTCTTCTTACTACCAGCAGAGAAAAGGAAGATTGTCTTTCCATCCATTGGAGATTCAACATTATGGTTCTTCATATCTGGAAGGGAGAGAGGATGCGAGAGAGCTCTACCCCCTTTAAAATCATCAGCCATAAGCTTAGGCATGTCTAAATTACAACTGGCTGTTTGAGAAGCCGAGTCAGAGTTAGGTTCAAAAATCACTCCTTTCCCCTTGTCTAACTTTGAAGATATGACTGGGCATTTCTCTAAACAAAGCACCACTTTCTGAAGCACAGGATCTTTGGCCACTTCTTGCAAGGAAGCATCAATTATGGCTTTCTTGATACTTCTATCTTCACCATTAGCTAAGATTAAATACCTTCTCATCTCTTCTAGTACTGCAGGTGGAATTATTGGTCTGCTTGCAATAGTTGTAGCTCCACCTAGACTCTCCTTAACAATTCTTGCAAGAGAGGCGTCTGTCCCCAGAGAGTTGCCTCTAGCCCTTGCATCCACTTTATCACTTCCTTTTTGTTCAGAATTACCTTCAGTTCTACTCAAAACAGGGCAAGACGTCTTCTCATGCGACATTCTTTGGTAATGGTAACATCTTTTATAGATGTTCTCATACGCAAAGTTAACCATTGACTTCTCTCCAGTTGGATTTTGAACCATTATACTCCTCCTCAACGGTCTAGCCACATTGAATCTCACTTAAACCCTTACATAGTCTCTACTTTGGGTCTTAGCTTCTTCTAGTTCTACTATATCTATTCTGCCAAGAATCTTTGCCATCGATATGATTGAGACTGCAGTATAGTTATTCACACGGATGTTCCTTACTTGGACCCAAATTTGCACGAATTGAAGGAAGTCCTCAGGGGGATTCCTCTGCCATCTCTCACTATATTCTAGTTGTCGTGAGATTTTACACATTTCTCTAAAACTTCTACCAAATCATGCTTTGGTTTGAATATGAATTGGAACCTTTCTTTCGATAAAGCAACTCCTCTTACTCTTCCTACTTTATGCCATTTTCTCGACATATCTCACACAACATCATATGCTTTTTGATAGAGGGGGCTCTAGATTTTGCCTATTAAACTTAGCTCGTTTGCTTCTTCTGAAGAGAACTCATGGAGATTAGGAATTTGGAACAGCTCTTCTTCTTCTTCAAGAGACATGGCAGCAAGAGTACGATCCATTTCAGCCGACATCATGGTAAACAAGTGATGAAATCGAAAACCACTTGAGAGAGAAGAGAAATGAGGACTTGATTAGCTTGATTAAACCACATAATTACAAAGCTAAGATCGAAGATGAGCATAAGTAACCTAGATCTTGAAACAGTAAGCAAGAGATTTGTGACCAGACAATAACACTTACACGAGAATCGATGGCCTAACCACCACACAAGCTCTAAATTCTAAAGAGTGAAAGCCTCTAACAGAACTAGAGAGTCCTAAGCTCCACTAAGTGGAATTTATCATTATTCCAAATCTATCTGCGCAACACATAGTTAAAGGGCGTTCATGAGATATTTTTTCCCAAACTAGGTTTTGGATCTCTACGCTACACGTGATTTTTTAATATAATTTTTGTAAATATTTTTTTATTAAAGTTTAAATGTTCTACTTATTTCAATAACCTATATTGAATTCGAAAATATGTAGATGTAGATATCCTCAAGTCGAATTCCATAACATAATTAATTCAAAACAGTCTAATAATATAGATTTTGAATCTTAAAAAAAAACATAAATTGTTAATTATTTGACCAAGTCACTTTTTTGTACAATATATATGATATATGTGTAAGATTGTAAACCTTTTTATAATTTATTAGTTATCTTTAAAATGATTAATGTACCTTATAACATTTGTACTGCAATATGTAAAAAAAAAGTAGTTTAGCATGTATCCATCGATGTAATAGGTAAGATTTTAAATATGACTTTCTTGTATTCAACTTAATTTTATTCTAAAATGTCTTTTGTTCCGCATATATATA
>OVBE01001448.1:0-36727 GCA_900406425.1 Iberis pinnata | reverse complement strand
TATATATATATATATATATATATATATATATATATATATATATATATATATTATTCAGCTTTCAAATTTTGTGTGATTACGCAATGCACCCATACTGACAGTGATCATGCTAAAATCTATAATGTTTTTATCATCCTAATCTGAGATGAGTGTCGATATTTTAGGTTACTACATGAAGCCTACTTATCCTATCCAGACAGTGATCAAACTCAGATCTATAGTGTTTTTATCAGCCTAGTCTGAATCGAATGTCTTTCACACCAGACTCACACCACTTTTGTCTATATGAATAGACCTCCTTATAAGTGACTTGTTACAGAGAGGTTTTGAGGTAAAAATTAAAATACACAGATATGTGGTTCATGACTTTCACCTTACCCTTTAAGCTAAAAACTTTTTAATGAAATTCACATATCCCAATTGTTTTACGTAACCGTAAAAAGCAATTAAGATCCAGGGGTTTTGTGAAAATATCAGCTAGTTAATTTTCAGAAGACACATGCTCAATGATAATAAGTTTATCCTCAACTAATTCCCTCACAAAATGATGTCTTATGTCAATATGTTTAGTTCGAGAATGATGAACAGGGTTTTTAGATATGTTTATTGCACTCATGTTATCACAATTAACAAGAAGAGGGTGAGAATGAATACCATAGTCAATAAGAATTTGTTTCATCCACATCAATTGAGTACAACAACTTCCAAGTGCGATATACTATGCTTCGACAGTTGACAAGGATACACAATTTTGCTTTTTGCTATGCCAAGAGATAACATTGTTTCCCAAGAAGAAACAACCTCTTGATGTACTCTTTCTATCATCCAAACATCCAGCCCAATTTGCATCACAAAATCCTGCAAGGTTCGAATTAGTTTGATTGGTGAAATATATCCCATAGTCAAGTGTTCCTTTAACATAATTAAGGATACGTTTCACAGCCTGTAGATGTGATTCTTTTGGTGTTGCTTGATATCTCGCACACATTCCGACACTATGACACAAATCTGGTCTACTTGCAGTCAAATAGAGAAGACTACCGATCATTGCTCTGTAAGTTTTCTCACCAATGGATTTTCCTTGTTCATCTCGTGACAATTTCACTGTGGTACTCATTGGTGTTCTAGCTTCCTTGTTGGTTTGCATATCAAAACTCTTGATTAGATTTCTTGCATAGGTACTCTGAGATATGAATATTCCCTTGTCTGTTTGTTTAACTTAAAGACCCAAGAAGTAGTTTAACTCTCCAACCATACTGATCATTTGTAATTCTTTATTCATGGTAGCAACAAATTGATCGGACATACACTGTTTGGTGCTCCCGAAGATAATGTCATCCATATAAATTTGTACGATAAGAATGTCTGAGACACTCTCTTGGACATACAATGTTTTGTCGATGCTTCCTCGTTTGAATCCAGTCTTGAGCAAGAAGGTAGTTAGACGTTCATACTAGACTCTTGGAGCTTGTTTAATCCATATAAAGCTCTCTTCAACTTGAATACATGGTTAGGAAAGTGAGGGTCTTCGAATCCTTTTGGTTGAGCAACAAATACTTCTTCTTGGGAATGCACTTTTAACATTCATTTGATACAACCTGATTTTGAGTTTGCAGGCTATGCCAAACAACAAGCGGATTGCTTCAAGACGAGCTACAGGTGCAAAGTTTTCATCAAAGTCTATTCCTTCAATTTGACAGTAACCTTGGGCTACTAACCTGGCTTTGTTTCTCACAATATTTCCTTCTTCATCGGTCTTGTTTTTGTATATCCATTTAGTTCCAACGATGTTAACTCCTTCTGGTTTTTCAACAAGTTCCCAAACTTCTAATCTGGAAAATTGCTCTAACTCTTCATGCATGGCTGCAACCCAAAAATCATCTTCCAAGGCTTCATTTACGTTTTTTGGTTCAACCAGTGATAAGAAACATGCCAATTCAACCATCTCTTCAAAGTTGATCTTCTTCTAGCGAGTTACTCTTTCATCATTCAGCTCACCTATAACGTCACTGGGTGAATGATTCTTGTGAACCTGAAGTGGTTCTGAAGTTTGAGCTTCTTCATATATTGAATCTTCGGTATCCTCTGATTCCTGGTGATTTTAAGTCATAGTTGGTGCAGAGTGTCTTAGACCCTCGTCACAGTGTGATACATCCCTGCATTGCATAGTTCTAATTTTCATCAAACACCATGTTAACAGACTCCATTATTATCTTTGTCCGATATTTATACACTCTGAAGGTCATACTTTTTGTTGCATATCCAAGGAACATACCCTTATCACTTCTAGAATCAAACTTTCCCAGTTTGTCTTTGTTATTCAGGATGTAGCATATGCAATCAAAGGTGTGAAAGTAACTTAGATTGGGAGTTTACCTTTCCAGATCTCATACAGTGTTGTCTTTGTCCCTGGTTTTACATAAACTTTGTTGATTATGTAACACGGTGTATTAATTGCTTATGCCCAAAACCGAGGTGAAACACTATTTCCATGAAGCATAGCTCGAGCCATTTGTTGAAGGGTTATGTTCTTCCGTTCAACTACCCCATTCTGTTATGGAGTTCTTGGTGCTGAAAATTGATGACAGATCCCTTGATTCTGACAAAACTTCTCAAATACTTCATTATGGAATTCACCACCATGATCACTTCGAATCTGTATGATATTTCCTTTTCTGACTTTGATTGCAGTGCTAAGATTCTAAAACTTTCAGCAGCTTCAGATTTTTCCCTTAAAAATCGCACCCAAGTATACCTTGAAAAATCATCGACAAACAGAAAGATATACCGACGTTCTGCAATACTTTCAGTTTGAATAGGTCCTATCAAATCCATATGGACGAGTTCCAAAATCTTCTTTGAACTGATTTCAGTAACTTGTTTGTGTTGGACTTTGATCTGCTTCCCTTGATTACAGGCTTCACACAATGTTTCTGTCATTCTTTCCAGATCTGGTATCCCACGCACTGCTCCGGCACTAATCAATCTTGTTAGTCCATGAGTGCTCATGTGACCTAACTTCCTATGCCATAAGTCAAGCTTTGAATCAACACCAGAAGAAAGACACGAAGTCAATGGTCTCCAAAAGTAGCAATTATTCCTTTATCTTATGCCACACAGAACTAGATCACCTTTACCATTCACAGCTCGACAATCTACTCGTGTGAATGTAACTTCAAGACCTTCATCGCATATCTAACTCACACTAATCAGGTTTGCCTTCAACCTTTCCACGAAATACACATTAGCTAGTGGTGGCTGGTTGTCTTTTGTGATGGATCGCATTCCTTAAATTTTACCTTGAGCACCATCTCCAAACGTCACTTTTTCTCCTTTAATTTGAGTGTATCTTCCAAGTGCATCTTGAATCCCTGTCATGTGACGTGAGCAACCGCTATCAAAATACCATGGAGTTGATTCATATGGTGCTGTTGTGAATGCAACGTTACACTTTAAGTCACTGTGTTGCAAGTTGTCTTTTGCTTCTTGAACAACTTTTGAGATAGCAAGGTTGCAGACTATATTTACTTTGTCTTCCTTGGTTTGAGTTATTTCATCTCTTGAATCTGAACCTTGTGACTTACTCCCTGTTGATATCTGACTTGTCTGCTTTGCCACCCACACATATCCAAATCTTCTTGGTTCTGGAAATACAGCTCTTAGTTTCCAAGCTTGATAAACATGACGCTTTAGCCTTTTCTTGTTACGATGCATAGTGTATTTCACACTGGTCTTGCACTTTTCAACTGATGAGTTTCGTAGTCGATCAACTCAATCTTTGTGACTCATCTTTCTATATATCATTGGATGTGCAATGTTTCTTCTTTCACTCTGATTATGCTTCTCCTTTGCTGCAACAAAATTGGATAAATTTGAAACATCAACATGATCCGATGATTTGTATCCATTTAAACTCAATCCCCAATTGACTTTTGAAGGTTGTCCAATAGCAAGAATTTGATCCAAGTCTTTTGTTCCACTGTTGAGCATCCTAATCTTCTTGTGATTCTTAGTGAGCTGGATCTCAAGTGATTGAGTTTTCTTTCTTTTATTATTTTCCCAACAATCCATATGTTTAATGGTTTCCTCAAGTTGAGCATTCTTTTCGGTTTTCTCTTTTAACTCTTGTTGAATCTTCTCAAGTGACCCTGTTGTGTTCATATCACGTTTTCACTCCTTTTCTCCATCTCCAGAATGTTCATTTGAGCCTTCAACATTGTTTTATCCTTAACAAGCTGCATATTTTCATTGCTCAAAGCGACCCAATTATTATACAGCACACGATTCAGCCTTTGCATATACTTATTCATCCTCATCCGATTCAGTTACAACAATGACTACCTCATTTGTTTCTTCATGAGAAGTTAACGCAACAAAGTTCAGCAGTAGCTCTTCATCCGAATCATCGTTGTTCTCAGATTCAGTATCACTGAAACACAATAAGGATTTCTCCTTTCCTTTCAGTATACGGGGGCACTCGGGTCTTGTGTGTCCCATGCCTTTGCACTCAATACACTGTAGTTCCTTCCTCTTAGCTAGTGGACACTCATTCTTAAAGTTTCCATATTCTTCACACTTGTGACATTGAAGATCCTTTTTCTTATTCGATTTTTCATCACCTTTTGTTCCACGATCTCCACTGCTTTGTTGATTTTTGAAGGGTCGAGTCTTTCCCTTTTCAATTCTCTTAAGCATCTTATTAACGTTTCTAGCCAGCAAACTCATGTTTTCTTCCATCTTTTGTATTCGATCGTCTTGATTTGCGCCAAAAGCAATTCCCTTCTGCTTAGCACTTGGTTCTTTTGGATCATCCAACTCCTCTGCTTTAAGCATCCCAACCAGTTTATCAAACTTCATATCATCAGTATCCATGGCCATTTTTAAAACGGCTTTGTGAGCTGTAAATCGTTCGGGAAGGCACCTTAATAGCTTTTTCACTAGCTTCTTTTCTTTGTACTTTTTCCCTAGTATTGATGCTTCATTTGCAAGAGTGTTGAGCTTTGAAAGAAGCTGCTAACCGATTCATCTAGTATTTCATATTTTCAAATTTAGAAGCCAAATGGTCAATCCGAGTGCGTTTGACACTTGTGTCACCCTCAAAATGATTGATCAAGGTGTCCCAAGCTTCTTTTGCAGATTCACACCATTGTATGATTTTGAATTGATCCAGATCTACAGCTGTGAAGATATTAGTCAACGCTTTTGAGTTGTACATAGATGCACTCTTTTCAACTTCCTTCCATTGATCACTTGGCTTAGGAATTTCCTTTTGATCTTTGTCCAGAACAGTTGGTTCTTTCCATCCATTGACTACAGCAGTTCAAGCATCTTCATGAATTCCTCGAAAAACATGTCTCATCTGAGCCTTCCAGTGCCCAAAATTTCCTTCATCCAATATGACTACCTTTTGAACAGCGATTAATTCTTTTGAAATATCCATGTCTTAGCCAGGATCCGAACCTGTTTTGGTTGTCCCCTCTGAAACCAATTGAAATGTCTAAGACACAGATACAACACTGGACGTTTGAACAGAAGACTATCAAAAACACAATTCTTAAAAGGAATCTTTTTAACAACTTTTGCACAGCTTGTTTAATCAGACTTATTCAACATCCACACGTGGATTTGATGCTGACCAATTTCTAATCTACTCAAAAGCCTAAACTAGATCTTCTTTTGTTTCTCTTAGAAATCAAGTCTAGATTTTTTCTTTTCTCTCTATTGAATTGTTAAAAACCTTCGATCTATTCTTCAGGTTATAAACAACTTCAATAATCGCCTGCTAAGAGAATCTTTTGCCAAATCCTCTTAACAAGATTTCCTTCAAATCTTAACTAATATTTCTTTTAATTAAATATTAGTTAATCTTCATTTCTCTTGTAACAAACAGTATCTTCATATCTTTTATCCAAAGATTTAACTTCAGCTCCAAGCTTCCACGTCATCATTCAATTCACACTTTGGAATTCCGGACTCAACATATTGAACCTCAGGTGAACATGGAAATGAACTAGGGCTGGGCAAAAGAACCAGAACCAAAGAATCGGAAAAAAAAAAACGGATCAGTTCCGTTTCCACCCAAATTACCCAATGGTTTCTGATATTTTGAATTAATTTCGGGTAAATTCTTAGTTTTCTGGGTATTTTTTGGGTAATTTTTTTTTTCGAGTATATTTTTGTTTTTTCAGGTAATTTTTTAGTTTTTCGGGTAATTTTAGTCATTTCTGGTCTAAAATATCCGAAACCAATTAGGAACCAATTAGAAACCAAGTAGGAACCAAAACTTTTGGGTAATTTAGGGTTTCTCTAACATAGAACCAACCGATCCGAAACTGATGAGAACCAAACTTGAATCAAACCGAAGATTTCAAAAGGATTGACTGGGTATTAAAATCTAGGATCCGAAAAAACCGAGCTGAATACCCGAATGCCCAGCCCTAAAATGAATAACTACCTTAGTAGCCCAGTTACGAATGATGAAATTACTAAGGCTGTTTTTTCAATAGGCTCATTGAAGACTCAATGGCTTGACGGATTTTCTACTGCTTTCTATCATAAGTACTGGTCGGACATTGGCTCAAATGTGATATGTGAAGTTAAGAAATTTTTCATTACAGGAAAGCTACCGTATGAATGGAACCATTCCAATATATGCCTCATTCCGAAAGTTAATCCACCTCAATTCATGTCAGATTTTTTCCCAATTGGACTCTGCAATGTTACTTATAAGATTGTAGCAAAAATTTTAGTTAATAAACTAAAACCTCTGTTACCTTCACTCGTTTCACAATTCCATACCGTATTCATTCCAGATTGTTTCATCATGGATAATTTCTTAATTGCACATGAACTTTTTCACACCTTACGATCCAAAAAGAAGGTTTCTGAAACATACATGGCAAACAAGACCGATATAAGCAAAGCTTATGATCGAATTGAATGGTCATTTTTGAAGGAAGTCTTAATACGTAAAATATACTCAGATACTTGGGTAATGTGGATGATTGAATGTGTCTCATATGTGTCCTTTTCGATGTTGATTAACGGCAACCCTTATAACAATTTTCATGGGCAAAGAGGATTACGACAAGGAGACCCACTATCTCTTTATCTTTTTATACTATGTAGTGATGTGTTGAGTTCTATGATTCAAAAAGCTGAAGCAACTGGTCAGATTCAAGGATTACGCATATGCCTAAGAGCACCTTCCATCACACATTTACTCTTTGTGAATGATTCTCTATTTTTCCTAAAGGCTAATATTCATAACAGCATTGCCATTCGAAAGCTTTTTGATTATTATGCTACAGCCTCGGGACAACTCATTAACCTAGAGAAATACACCATAACCTTTGGTACTAGAGTATATTCTCATACAATTCACAAAATTAAATCGACTGGTGGGGTGGGTAAATACTTAAGCATCCCTGAGATTTTTAGCCGAAACAAAGGTTCTCAATTTGAGTATATCATAGATAAATTTCGTAAACGTATAAGTCTCTGGAATAACAAATTCCTTTCTCCAACGGGTAAAGAGGTTTTAACTAAGAGTGTTTCTTTGGTTATACCGGTGTACTCAATGAACTGTTTCATGTTGCCCTTAAGCATCAGTACTGAAATTGAAAAATTGTTAATGAGATTTTGGTGGGATTAGTCACCCACACACCGAAAGATGGCTTGGACATTAGGGAGAAGATTGAAAACCCCAAAATAGTTTAGAGGTTTAGGTTTTCAAGATGTAGCTAAGTTTAACCAGGCGTTACTTGCAAATCAAGTATGGAAACTGCTCCAACGACCAGATTATCTATTATCACAATTGCTTTAATCTAGGTACTTCATAAATAGCTCCTTCTTCACAGCTAGAATGGGCATCCAACCTTCCTATGGTTGGCGATCCTTGCAACATGGCTTGGAACTCCTGAAACAAGGCTTATATGTTCGCATAGGTGATGGTAAAAGTACTAGCATAGGCTGTAAAAAAATGGATACCGTCTGAACCGGCTCGTGCACCTATAGTCCTTCATTTTGATTACAAGACCCTACCAGTCAAAGCCTTAATCGATCAGAAATCTGCACAATGGTCGGAATCTGCATTACACACTTACATTCATCCTCTGGACCATGATATTATCCGTAAATTCTACCTTCCAACCACATCCGAAGTTGATGCTCTATATTGGACACATACTAGCGATGGCTTCTATAACGTCAAATCATGATACCACAAGGAGATGGAGTAAACTTTACAATTGATAGATTGCAAACCACCCTTGGCTGATTACCAACACATAGCTAAGATGATATGGGCATTGAATAAAACTTCTAAACTAAAAAATTTTCTTTGGAAAATAGGCTCCCATATCTTAGCTACAACGGATAATTTGATACGACGATCAATACAAACTCATACGACATGCTTATATTGCTGTGATGCAGAGGAACCGATGGACCATATTTTCTTTATGTGTCCCCACGCCTTCAAGTTTAGCGCCTCTGCTTCGATCATGGTAAATTGGAATTCCTACTTCAACAATCACAATCCTCAGCCTTATATACAACAATGAAACTCATACCCTTCTTTGTTCTTTGGCGCTTATGGAAGGAGCGCAATAAGCTCCTCTTTACACATCTATCAACACCTAATATCAAAAATGATAGGTCAATGTTGGGTAGATTTATTCTAGAATGGATACAACGGGACGAATCATAAGACAAATAAAACGCCAAAGATCACAGCGCAACAATGGCTGGACTCCACCACCACCTGATTGGTTGAATGCAGTTTCGATGCGAGATTTAGTCCCCAACTACCAAGCCAAGGACTCATATGGATCATTCGAAATCATATGGGTCAAGTCTTGCGATGTGGAATGGGACGTTATCAGAACCATCATAATGTTATTGAAGTGGAACTCACAAGCCTCATATGGACTATTCAAGCGACTTATGCAATGGGATATAGGAAAGTGATCTTTGAGGGTGATAATATACATGTTATTGATTATTTCAATAGATCGAATGCTAACTTAAAGCTTCATCATTACCATCAAAAAATCATTAGTTGGAACCCTTATTTTGAGTCAATTGTCATTACTTATAAGCCTCGTGAAGCTAATGTTGATGCTGACAAACTTGCCAAATTAGGACCTTTATATTTATCATTGTTGTCCTCCTTTTTTAACAGCAGTTTGTAACAATGATTCCAGTTATTAATATGAATAAAGTTTAATGGTGAAAAAAATAGAAATAATGGGATCAAACACACATGGTGAGCATTGAAACATAAACAAGAAAAAAATAAAAAGATATGCTATCTATATTTTGGGGAATTTTACAAGTTCACAATAAAATAATTAAAAATAGTATCAAAACTTTTTACGTGCTAAATGTATTTCATTATCGTATGTATTTGAATTTTGTAAGATTTAGTTATTACAAGAAAACAACGAATTTTCTGACAGACATACTGACAAAACAACATCCACTAGTAATTATTGAGCAAGACTGACGATTAATGGTTCGTCAGTAATTACTGACATATTAGTAACGAAAATTTACTGATGGATTGTTTTTCCGTCACTAAACCGTCAGTAAATTTTCCTAATTTAGCTAACTGCTTTTAGCCGTTACCAACAGATATATTTGAATTTACTGGCGAATTAGTCTGTCAGTAATCCGTCAATTATAGATTCTATATATATCAGAACACTCACTCTCCACTTCACAAACTTACACACATAATTCTTACAAAATATGTCTACTCTCTACTTTCGATCATGGATGGATGGTGAAATGATGAATGCAGACACAAAGTTTTGAAATACGAATATGCAAATGGTGTTATGGAGTTCATGGAATTAACATGTCGACAACCTCGACACAAAGCAGTCGTAAGTATGAAATCACTTGTATTGCAATGGTTTTATGTTGGGTTATAAGATTTGTTATTTACATGGAAAAAGACTATATGTTGCTGGTAGTAGTAGCGCCAGCGAACCATTGGCCATAAGGACAGAAAGACCTAGAACATAATTAGATTTTGGGGCTTGTACAGTTCATAAGGTTAATGGCGTATATAGAGAAAATATAGAGACGACACAGGTTTCGAATGAAGAACGTAATTTAAAAGCACGACAATTTTTTGGTATGTTAGATGAAATGAATTAACCATTATATAGAGGGTGAAGAGATGATCATTCGCTTTTATCTTCTGGAAATAGGTTGATGGGGATAAAGACATACTATAATTTGGCCAAGGATTGCATTGACGCAATAACCAAATTTGTGAGGGATATCTTGTTAGAGGATAACATTGCTACGGATTCATATTACGAGATACAAAAACTTGATTCTAGGCTTGGATTGTCATATCATATTATAGACGTGTGCATCGATAATTGTATGATCTATTGGAGGCGCGACGAACACCAGACAAAATGTTGATATTGTCACAAACCAAAATATAAGGATACGTACGGTAGAGTTTCGGAACCTTGTATATATAAATCGGGTTTTTGGGTACCAGATCTAGGTTTTGGTTCAAATATGGTTCGAATACCATAATAATTACAAAACCTACTCGGATTATTTGAAAATTCAGTTTGGTGTAAGTTTTAGGTTTGGTTCCGGTTCGAGTAATGCTCATCCCTTGACACAACCATTAGAACACTTATTATTTTTTTTTTTGACAAACCACTTCATCCTTATTAGTATTTTAATATTATTAAAGATTTAATTTTTAATTCAACAAGTGAAATTAACTATATCTGAACATCTTTAAATTCGACCTTGTTTTTTTTTGTAAAGGAAAAGGAATTAATTATCAAATCAGTCAAAAGCGTAGATAGATTGTTCGTTGTTGATGGTAATAATTCACTAAAGATAAGTCTATGAAACCATAATTTACTTAAGCCTCTCGGTTCTAAGTCTTTCTAATTCCAACACCATTTTCCAGTGCTCTAGTGAAAGCGTAGTCTCACCATAACTCACAGACATCAAGCGAGCCATTGTCAGCAATCTGCATAATCAAAAAAACAAAAACAAAAACAAAAAATCAAAATTTGCCCACATTTGATTGTGTAATTAAACCCTAAGCAAGGCTCTTTTAGTACCTGCTCAAGTCTTGACTACCTAAAGTACGATCCGTTTGCCTCGCTGCAACCAAATCATTCTCCACTACCTGCAACAACAACAACAATATTGCATAGAAAAATCAAATTTTTTCCTTTCGAAAAACCAAATTGTGACATAATTTCCATTGATATATAATACATACCTGCTGCAACTCTTGGCCAATGGAATGAGATAAAGATTTGCAAGTAGCTAAGTAGCATCTCCAAGCTTCTACTGTTTCTGGTGTGTTTACTTCCATAGAATTCACTTGTGAAGGTTGGAAAGGTAGGACCAAATCAGCAGGCATTATGTTTGATTTCGCCTCAGAGAAGATAAGCATTTGTACATCAGTAGCCATTTCCATCTTATAATATTGGAAATCATACTCCACCTGAAATACCAACAGATTCCACAATTTCATATTTGAATCCGATTTAATATGAATTAATGAAATGAAATCTCCTTTTACCTTCTGATATTCCAAGAGGTTTTTAAGCAAATTTGCATTCTCAACTCCAACAGAGTTCAAGGTCCCTGGTTGCAACTCTGTTTCGTCGAATATCAAGTGTGTACCATCAGCAGTTTGTAGAACACCATGCACCAATCTAGGTCACAAACAACAAATACTTTTAGGCCTCTCTCAAGATAAAGAGTTCGAAAGCCTTCTCAAGATCTTTACCTGTTGATACGATAATCTTTCTTTGGACCGAGAGAGGCAGTGTTGAGATACTCAATAGTAACTGGTATAGATTGCGTAAATGGTAAGAGGCTTTTGAGGGCATTGCTCAGCTGGGTACCGAAGACTGACATGCTTTCTTTATTAAGGTGTATGAGATTAAGCGAAAGCTTCCCGACAGCAACGTTATCTACTCTTCCATGCACCTTTGAGAGGAGATGCAACAATAGGTATTGTGCAGCAATGTGATCATTCCCGACTAGACTAGTAAGATACTTCATTAAACTCTCTCTTATCTCTTTAAACATTTGAGAGGATTTAGTCTGCCACATCAAAGATAACAACAAGAGAATAAAAAATCAATGCAATGAGAGGATCTATAATGTTTAGAGTAATGGTACTTGCCTCTGTTAACAAGGAAGAACCATGGAGGAAATGTTGTGTTTCAAGCTTCCTATGGATAAGACAATGGAGACGTGGAACTTTTGCAGAGGGCATCTGAACAGATTCAGCTTCAGAGAAATCATCAACTGAATCCATATCCATTATAGTATTTTGATCGAAAGTCAACACTCCAAGGAATTCAACCACATCATTTAGCTTCAATTCTGACTCTGGAGAATCATATATCTGCGTAGCCGCATATGAATTTATTCACCTAAATATTCGTTAGAACTTACAATGAAAATAAAGATTAAACATATACCTTCACAAGACAAGGTAAGGAAGCTATACTTATCGCAGGTGGGATACAAGAACTTTGAGGAACACAATCACTCCCAGGATTGTCAGATTCTGAAGCTGATGAAGTAGCTTCATCTGCTTTCTGAAATAGTTCGAAATCATTCATCAGCAAGAATGTTCTAATTTGTAGGTTTTCCCTATCTTATGCTATAATGTATACACTAAGGAGACTAAAGTCTTACCATTTTCTTGAAAGGAGAGCCATTAAGTCCAGCTGCTAAACTCTGCAATGGTTGCTTAAATATGTTATTGACCAGCTTTCCAGCAAAATCTGTATTATATAAAGCAAATGAGAGAAAGTGAGTTACATTTGAATCCATGGAATCAGTCATTTCTTCATCCACCCTTGCACGCTTTTCCCTACTCTCGCCATTTAGATCCAAAAACCGATACTTCAGCTCTTCAGAAGAACATTGAGTCCATTGGTTTTGTCCTGGAACCTATATTACAATCAATTGTTAATATTGCAAAACATCTACAGAACGCAAATTGCAATTCAGCATTAAAAAAGCACATACTGGAACGCAGTATAGTAGACGACGCTCCCAGACTTGCACTTCAGTGGAAGAAGTCTCAGGAAATTGAGAAACATCACTGTACTTATTAGTTCTCCATGTTGAACCATCCTTAAACAGATTGAAAAGAAATTGTTATTGACAAATTAAGATTCAAATGCCTCTTTAGTAGAAATTATCAAAAACCTAAAGTGAATACCTTGTAAGCACCAGCATAGAATTCGTTTCCAAGCATGTCTTGTATCATTCCACGAAACCTAACAAGAGTCTTGGGCTGCACCCACTTGATTGTTGACGAATCAAGAATTGGAACCTACAGTAAACCAAATCGAAGCTGATTTAGTCAAAACATAACCAAATTTCATGAAAATACCTTTTTACGCTAACAATTGAAAACACGAATCGGGCAATAAGCAATTGATTTCATAGTAAAAACCTAAAACCTGGAAAAAGCAGAGTGGGTGAGGGTTAGTAACATAGAAAACCTGGGAGATTGCAGACTCGTCGGAGAAGTAGTGACGGAACAAATCGACGACGCCCCAGTCTTTTCCCACAGACGACGATGGATCGTATCCCGACGATAGAGCATTTGCAAAGGAGAGTCGGACAGCTCCCAATGGGTTACTCAGACAATCATACGCTGGTCCTCCCATATCTCAACGAACCTTGATTTTACTCTTCTTGCGAAGTTCTATGAACGAATCTGTAAGGATAGAGATGAAAATTGTGTCTGCTCAAAGGGCATTGTGAGGATGTGTATAGTGTGGCTTTTCCCGCCATATCTGCTACGTTATTTCCCGCCATGATACATCCAAACGCACCGTTTTGTCACATTACAATACGGTGTCGTTCTTTTCTGAAGCTATATATTTTACAAATCCGGTTTTTTTTTTAACGTCAATTTATTTATTCATAAATGTCATTGTTTACAAATGGTTGCAAATGACAAGGGCATACATTTGTGACAAAAAAAGGCATACATTAAATATTGTACATTCTGAAGGTTCATGTAACACACTTTTAGCTATGAAATCCGCACATTTATTTGCCACCATTGAGCGTTATTCCACTTGTATATCTTCGAACAGCCCTGCCCAGCTTTGGAAGTCTCGCAAATAGTTATGAAGCCGAGTGTGTAGTGCGAGTTCGCAAAAGTTTTGTAATATGCTGATTATCACCCTCAAAGATCACCCTTGAATAACCTAAAGCATGCACACACTGAATTGCCCAAAGTAAAGCAGCAAGTTTTGACTCCTCAATAATATGTCGACCAGCGTATCGTTTACAGCCTCCATGTAGAAAGGAACCATGAGAATCACGTAAAACCCAACCGAACTCCGATGTTGATTGTCCCGGACGATGGGCTGTGTCAAAGTTGCATTTAACCCAGCTTAGTGGCGGAGTATGCCAACGTATGTTTGAGCCTGATTGAGGAGAAAGATTTGGTCGTTGTCCAATTATGGACAAAGAAACACGTACCCATTCATTGGCAGCACAAGTTGCGCGATTACACAGCTCGGGAATGCTAAGAGTCTGATGGTTGTAGACCAAACTGTTCCTAGCTTTCCATATATGCCACAATAGTATAATTGGTTTTATCCTTAATTCAGCCGGTATATTGTTTGCTAGAGCTAACTTTAGAATGTTCTTGAGCTTGATGGAAAACAAAACGGCTGGATCCCATAATTCAAGCATATTCAGTCTAGTGAATTGCCAAATGCCATAGGCAAATGGGCATGAGAAGAACAAATGATCATTTGTTTCTTCATGGATACAACATCTAGGACGGTAGGGGGAGCTGACGACGTGTCTATTTGCCAGGTTGAAGAATGTGGAAAGAGTATTGGACGCAGTACGCCATAGAAAGTGCTTCAACTTTGGCATTATGGGGAGTTTCCAAATATTCGCAGCCAAGTCAGGGTCATTGAAAAGTGGTGGTACCTCGCGTACCTGATTATTCTCCATTTCCAACGCTAGCCGATAAGCGGATCGGACCGCAAAGATCCCGTGAGGCGTGTAATGCCAAATATACCGATCAGGAGAAGCCGTCATCGGAATATTCATGCGACGGATTAGATCATGATCTCTTGGATCAATCATCAATGCTGCGTCATTCCAAGTCTTTGTATCATGATGAAACAAAGACGTGACTGGTAGAGAACGTGTTGCTGGAGACGTAATTATCGCAGGTCGAGGTGGTGTCGTTGGTAACCGCGGTTCATACCTGATAAGAATTGATTTACCGTCTCTAATATCTGCCCGTAAACCATGTTTAAGTAGTTCTTTTCCATGACAAATGGATCACCATGCATAAGAGCATCGAAGCCGTCGCGCACTATTGAGGAAGCAACCATCCTTGAAATATTAAGCTCGATATAGTTTGGCAATTAAAGATGTTGGTCGTGTTAGAACTCGCCAAGCTTGACTTGCCAATAACGCCTGGTTGAAAAGACATAAATCGCGGAAATTTAGTCCCCCCAACCGTTTCGACATTTGTAAACGTTGCCATGATAACCATGACATAGATTGCTGATTCGAAGTATTTCTCCACCAGAATTTTGACATTGACTTTTCAATGTCCTTGCATAAGGTGCTAGGTAGTTGAAAACATTGCATGGCATAAACGGGCATATCCATCGCCACACTCTTCAGTAATACCTCATTTCCTGCCGGGTTTAGGTAACGACATTGCTAACCAGAAAGTCTTCGTTGTATTCTATCAAGAATGTAGGCAAATGGTTCGCGTTTTTTCCCACCAAACTGCTCCGGTAAGCCTAAATACTTCCCCACTCCTCCCACTTTATTAATCCCCAAAATGCCTTTGATACTAAATCGTGTATGCTCAAACACCTTTTTGCCGAATGCTATTGTTGATTTGTCGTAGTTTATAACTTGTCTTGAAACTTGGGCGTAATCATGAAATATCGTCCGGAGTTTTTGAGCATTTTTCAAGTCTGCTTTAACGAAGAATAACGAATCATCTGCAAATAGTAGATGACTAATAATCGGAGCACCCAGACATACTGAAATCCCTGACGATTCATTATTCGAAATGGCACACAATAGCATCGAGCTTAGGGCATCAACGCATAATATGAACAAGTAGGGTGAGAGAGGATCACCCTGACGTAGACCGCGTTGAGGTCTAAATGAACCATATGGACTGCCATTAATGAGAACAGAAAAGGAGACTGTCGAAACACATTGTAAGATCCAAGAAATCCATTCATCAGAGAAACCTTTCTTGACTAATACATCTCTAAGAAAATGCCACTCGAGTCGATCATACGCTTTACTAATATCGGTTTTGATACCCATACAATTTGTCGCTATTTTCTTCCTCGTTTGTAGGGCATGAAAGAGTTCATGAGCAATCAAAATATTATTAGAGATGACCGTCCCAAAATGAAAGCTGCCTGGGATTCAGAAACCAATGAAGGTAGAACTTGCTTTAACCGGTTAACCAACACCTTAGCAATTATCTTGTAAAGAACATTACAAAGAATTATTGGCCGGAATTCTGACATTTTCTTAGGAGTGGCCGTCTTTGGAATTAAGCAAATATTGGTATGATTCCAAGAGGTGGGTAGGACGCTCGTTTGAAAGAACTTGTTTATTTCAAAAATGATTGACGGGCCCACCACATCCCAATATTGCTGGAAAAAATCTTGCGGTATAGCCGTCCGGGCCTGGTGCCTTCATAGACCCAATGTCAAACAGAGCAGCTTTGATTTCAGTTGCAAGAACTGGAGCTGTTAATTCGTTATTCATCATTGGCTTGACAACACTCGGCATTGAAGAAAGGAGAGAAGATGAATCCACTTCGCTGTGACTCGTGAACAGATTTGAAAAGTAGGATTGAGCCAAAGTCGCTAAATTTTGGTTTCCCGACACCATTTCACCGTTATTTGCTTGAAGAGACATGATTCGGTTTTTAGCTCGACGATTCTTCGTTACTGCATAGAAATATTTGGTACTAAGGTCACCACCTTTCAACCAATGATTGCGACTTTTGAGGCGCCAATATTCTTCTTCACGGTTGTATGTCGAATCTAAATCATGTTGTAGAGTATGTACTTGGGACGTTGCTACGCCATTATCTTGCATAGCATCATCAATACATTGACGTAAAGTTGTAATTTGAAGTTGGGAATTCTGATTATGATTAGATCGCCAACGTGAAATTCCCCGTCGGCAAGAAGAAATACGATCCATTACTGTAATGTCTTGTCCCGAAGTGTTCCAACTTCGAACAATAACATCATGAAAATCGTTAGCTTCTTCGTACCGGTGATCATAACAAAATAGTTTAGGATTCCGTTCTATATTTTTCGGGATACGAATAATCGCCGGACAATGGTCAGATTCTACCATGTCGAGGTAGGTAGTAGAAGAGCCCGGGAATTGAGCTAACCATTCCCGGTTGCTCATAACCCTATTTAGCCAGCTTTCAATCGTATAGGATCATCGTTTACCCACCCAAGTCATTTTGTTCTCGGTATAAGGCTGATCCTGAATTCCACAAATTTGGACCAAATTTCGGAAATCAACAAAACGCCAAGAATCCCGAACTGGACCCCCACGAGTTTCAGTGTTGGACAATATTTCATTAAAATCCCCGTTTAATAACCATAGTCCTTGCCGAGTTACCGCAAGCCTTTGCAAACGCTCCTAAAAAATGTGTCTAAGATTCCGAATTGGGTGACCATAAACGCAGGAATAATAAAATTAGTTCTCTTCATAATAAACTTTACAATCGATCATGCGAGAATCCATATAAATGATTAACACCCTTACATTATTATTCCACATTAAAGCTAAACCCCCTCCCCATCCCAACTGGTTTTACATATTGAACCGAATCAAACTGCAATCTTGAAGCCACATCGCGAACAACATCATCAGAATTCTTCGCTTCAATCAAAAAGAGTAAGTCCAAAGAATAACGCCGGGTTATTCTTTTAAGGCGTCGAACTACTATGGACTCTTTTAAACCACGGTAGTTCCAAAAGGCCGTATTCATGGCGCCTCCGGTGGGTTTGGGCCCACCGAACCCTTATCATCATTATAAAAAGGCTTCTTTTCTTCCTTACCTTCATTTGGCCCACCACATGGGCCTGATTCCATTCCTTGCCCAGCCCAATACCAAGAACCCACCAAATCTGTAACATAGCGTTTTTTCCTGTAGGTTACCTCTTGCCTTTCTTCATCGTCATACACTTGATACAAGTCTCTCTTGCCGCTGCTTGATCCGGTTGATTGATGCATCATCGGAGGGACAGTAGGTCCATCTTCCATACGCCACTTCTTCGAGTTGATGGGACTCGCCGGAGGAGAAAGAGCAGGCGGTGCTTCAGGAGAATCGGCGACGGGAGATAGCGCATGTTCAACATTCGCTGGCGGATCTTCATCGTTCCCCGGATTTGCGTCATCACCGTCCGATGGTGGTTCATCTGGGTCTTCATCTTCCACTAGAGGGCACTCACTTTTTTCATGAACCAAATAGCCACACCCAAAACAGAAATTCCTCAATTTTTCATAAGTGAATTTCAAGACCACATCATCAACCCCAAAGTAGAAGAGACGTTGAAATCGGAGTGGAGAGTCAATGTGACAGAGAAGTTTAACCCGCACCGTATTCACCGATTGCTGCCCATCCGAAGTAAAATCAGTACCGAGGTAATGACCCATGTTCCCACCAATTTCATTAACCATTTGTAGAGTTAAGATTTGCAAAGGTATGCCTTTAATGTGGACCCAAAATGGAATCGATTTTAGAGCGTCATCAGTTTGGTTTGGAGTCCACTTAATGGTGGTGATCATCCACTCATTAAATGCCCATGGACCGCGGCGAAGGACACCATCTGCCGATTCCACCGAAGGAAACAAGAACTGAAGTTTCCTGTTATCAATTATCCGGCATGAGACAAAGTCTTGGACTCCCCAAATCCTAGGCAAAGCAACCAACATCGCACGGAGATTTTGCTTTCGGGGATTAACCGGAAGTACAACAATGCTGTGTTGAGTAACAGCAAGGACTTGATTACAGGAATCAAAGTTAATGTGGGCAGCATCATCTTCCAAACCAATGGTAAGATTTTGCATTCTTGAGCATAACCGATCAGACATAGTTACTGATGAAATTGTTTGTAATGTGAAAAAAGAAACAGAGCAGAAGAATGTCGAAGATTTAAAGGGAAAAGATGGTGAAAGTGGTGGAAAGAAGAGAGAGGAGAGAAGGCCGTTATTAGCGGTGAGAGTAACTGTAAATAACCGCCGCCGGTTACACCTCCATAGCAGGAGAGAGAGACGGATAAACCGTAATTGGCTTCGATGATGAAAAGTCATAAGTGTGTCTTGCGGTTTCCAACTCGAAGAAAGAGATCAGAGCATGTTAACAAAATTATTCTTCACATTTTACAAATCCGTCTCAACAAATTTGATTCAGATTTTTTTTTTTTTTTTTGAGATTATGATATATAATGTATGATAATTAGTATCTAATTACTTATAAAAGTGGCTAAAAAACTTTCCAAAGTGCATTTTGGTTTGTAGATTTGTTAAACACCCAGACTCACAAACACATGATGGATCTAACATCTCAAGAATTTACAAAGACACAATATAAGTCTTTATGAATTCAGACAACATAAACCATGCCTACTTCTAAAAGAGAAACCGGAGGAACCTTAAGCGCCACGTCAGGTCCTCTACAATTCCTCCTCAAGAAGTTATAACCGAAATTAACGGCTAATCTCTTCATCACCGATGATCCTTGTTTCGCTTTCACATGTGAATGTCCCAATATGAACGCCGTACCTGCCTCTTGCGCCTCCACCAAATCCCTAAGTTCATTCCTTAGCTCCGCCTCTGCCTCTGCAGATTCCGACGATCCTTCCTCTTCAACCGCAAATCTCACCCGTTTTATGCTGGCCGTAGGCCTTGTTTCAGCCATTTCTATGAGTTCTTCCATGCTCTCTACTGTTGTGAATCCGATCGAGACACTTTCCGGTTGGAGATTCTCTTCGATTTCGTAAGCTACGGTTCCGATCACAGCCAGTCTTGACTCGCTTGAGGATTCGTTAGATCGGACAGACTGAGCTGAATCATCCTCTTGTGTTCTTTTATGCCAATCGTAACGGATGAAATCCGCAAGCTTGTTCACTAGCTCTGTTTCAAACGAGTCAACGTCTTGATGGACGTCGCGGTATCCATAACGCACAATGCAGCGGTAAGAGCGGTGATCGACAGGACCCACACGGCCAACGAGGTATCTTTCAGCAGGTGGAACGAACGGGACAGGGACAGATTTCACACAGACGAAAACAAGAACACGGTGGAAAGCAGGGAGGTTGGTGACGAACCTGGAGAAATTGGCAGGGATTCCGGAAGTTAAATCCGTGAAGACTAAACCGATCCCCGGAACTCTGGAAATTCCAAGGCTTGGACCTAGAGCAAGAAGCCATTCAAGCGACACTTTGTTCTGGAGATCGAATTCGTATTTCTTGATGGTAGCGTAATGCCAAACGAACATGATGATCATGAAAAACAGAGATAAGAGGATTGGAAGCCAAGCTCCTTCACGGAATTTGGTGAGCGAGGCTGTGAAATAGAGGAGTTCTAATGAGCCGAAAAAGAGCAGGAACGCGAGTGCTAGAATAGGAGGCTTATGCCAGCAAAGAACAATGACTAACGAGGTAAGACAAGTTGTCACTAGCATAACTGCCATTACAGCCAGACCTGCAACCACACAAGCAACAAATGTCAGAAGAATCCGAAATTCTTGAGCTGATAAAAGAGTCTTGTACCTGATGCATTCCCCAGGTGTTTTACATCTCTAAACCCGATAGTAACAGCAATGCAGAGAATCATGAGCATCCAGTTAATCTCCGGTATGTAAATCTGACCATGCATCTTATCAGATGTGTGAATGACTTTGACTCGAGGGAAGCATCCAAGAGACTGGCTTTGGTTTATAATTGAGAAAGTCCCGCTGATAATCGCTTGGCTTCCCACAACAGAAGCAAGAATTGCTATCATAAGCACAGGCCAGTGAAGACATTCTGATCAAAACACCAAGGATTTAAATAGAGAAGAGTTCAGATTTTCTTTTCCTCAATAATCGACACCGAAACAAAATTTCTACTTCTTGAATTAAAGCAAACTACTGACTTGGCACAGAGACGTAAAACCCAATTGCATGGGCAGAATTGTGATGCCGGGATAAGTAAGCAGCTTGACCCATGTATGCCAATATAAGAGCTGGATAAACCAGGAAAGTAAACGCAATCTACAACAAACAACACATAGAATTACCGAAACATGTGGCGATATAACAATAAGTAAAGCATCCAAACTAGAGTAGAAACTGACCTGAATTGCCGCATAATTGAAGTGACCAAGATCAGCAAACATGGCCTCAGCACCTAAAAAAGAGGTTCAACGAGTCAATATTGGCGAAATTAATAGTATGAGGAGACTAACAAATTTTTAGTAACTCACCAGTTATACATAACAAGATTCCGCCTAGAGACATCCATCCACTTACTCTGGTCTTTCTCAAGAACATGAACATGTATTTAGGAGAAAGAGCTTTCCATACATGAGGATTCCACTGTATTATATTGTATAAGCCAATACCGCTTATACACAACAGCCAAGTGAGGATAATAGGTGCGAAAACAAACCCAATACGATGTGTCCCAAAATGCTGAAGCGCGAAAAGGCAAACTAATATGAAACAGGTTATAGGAATAACAGCATCTGCGCGTTTGATCAACAAAGAAAACCATTATTCATCACAACTCAAAGAGCAAAAACTAATAGTAAACAATCTTATGCACTTACATTGGTGATGTTCTTTAGACATATTTAGCTCAAGACCTGACACAGCAGAGAAAACTACATAGAAACATAAGGAAAAGATTAGAAGAACTCTTTTAGCCAATAAGATATATCTACAAAGAAACAAGCATACCAGAGATAGCTGGAGTAAGAAGTCCATCTCCAATAACCATACAAGTTCCTAGAAGAACTAGTATCAGCAAAGCAGTGTGTAACCATTTGTGCTTCTCTAGATATCTTTTCACACAAGAGTCATGGTTCTTCTCCGGTGGATGCTCTAGCTTATAAGTGGACAGTGCCTCGTCAGCGACTTGTCGATTTGGAAGAAGGCTAACTTTGACATGACGACAGATCAGTGAGTACAAAGCAAAAGTTCCACCTGAGACAAATTTTAACATAATCACATAAGGCAACGAGCGAATAAATATTCTGGTCTCAGAGAGAGAGTTTTTCACCTTCTCCATTATCATCAGCTCGGAGGACAATGAAGACATACTTAAGTAAAGGGATCAAAGTAAGAGTCCAGAAAACAAAAGACAGAACACCAAAGATCTCTTCATTAGTCTCTGAATGTTGAATGTCTTCAGCGAAAGTGCTCTTAAACACATAAAGAGGAGAGATGCTCAAGTCACCATATACAACACCTAGACTCTGATATGCAAGAAGCAAAACCGACCTCCATGATTCCTTCTGCATAATACGTATAACACATCAATTCTAAGCTCCAAAATTGAACAAATCTCTGAGAAATTCAACATACCTTTGAAGAACCACAGCATTTTCCTAAATTGAGATCCATAGTTATACTAATTTTTCAGCCTGTAAAACAAAAAGCAAGATAATTTCTGAATTTCATCCAAATACAAAGTTGCGTAATTTGGCAGGAAAAAAAGGAGTCTTGTCAAAATACAGTGAAACAAATAAATATGACGACCCAACTTTGTTCTCAAATTAGAGGGAAGAACACAAAGTAGGTCACATTCACGCATATGCTATTCTCATATCTAAATTGATTCTCTTTCCTCAATCCTTACCCGAATTCAGATAAAACCCCATAAGAAAATAAACAATAAAAACCCTAAAATTGTGTAAAAGATAAAGATATTCAAAATAGTGAAAAGCCCAGAAAATCAATTGACTTAAGAAGTGTGAGTAGTGTAAGCTTTTAGCCATAAATGGAGTAAATCAATTATTAGCTTTTAATGCCCATATTCTGCCATCTGTATTTTTCTTTCCACTTACAATTTCTTTTTTTATATTAAAAAGCTCAAATTTCTGGGTAACGTGAAATGGTTGTGTAAAAGAAGAAAAAGAAATTGAGGACAAAGATAGGGAGAAGATAAGAACCAATATAAGTCTCCACATGCTAAAACCAAAAAAAGAGATCTTTTTAGTGTGTGTGTTGATTTAACAATTCTTTCTTTTTCTCGCGTTTTCTCGGGAAAAAAGAAAGGGCGTGAAAGAGGAAACGTGGCGAGAATATTTACAGGTGAAGAGACAGAAACACGTGACCTGTGAATGTCTCTGACAGTTACATTCTACAAAAAAGCTTTTTTTCTTTCTTCAGCCATTGACGCACAACTTGTACCGTAAGCCTGTGAATTTGGTCACTCTATATCTCTCTCTAATTTCCGATAATTTTTGTTGCAACAAAAATCAAAGAACTATAATATTGTTTTTGGTGTTGAAACAACAATCAACAAAAACGGTTTTAAAACATTTGTATTGACAGAAATAAGCAAAAGGGGGAAAATAACGCGTATGTAGGCCCTTTTAAATTAGGGATTATTATTGTTGATGTCATATACTATGCTTTTGATGGGAGTTTTATTGTGACTGATGAAACATTAATCATCCATAATAATGATTATATGTTTTTTAAAAGAAAATGTTGATTGAATGAAGAAACTGATAATAAATCTACATAAAAAAAAAAAAAACTGATAATAAATGTAGTTTTAATCTGTGTGAGTCTCGTGGACAAGAGTTGGATTTTTCCCTGGTGTTTATGTGGACGAATCTTTGCGAGTATGGTGGACATGATTTAGATCCAATTCTGGTGCTTCTGTGGACAAATATGTTAGAGTCAAGTGGTCATGATTTGGATATGTCCTTTGTGCTTCTATGGACGAATCTTTGCGAGTTTGATGGACAATATTTGGATCCGTCTCTGGTGCGTATGTAGACGAAACTATATGAGTCTGATGGACGAGATTTGAAATCGTTACAGTGTGGTCTTCGATTTCGTCTACCAATTCTGATGATTCATGTGTCCCGTTGACTGACTGCTCGCTGAACTGTTTGGTCGCCATTGATTCTTCGCCAGTTTGCTTGTGGACAATATTAGGATCTCTTCTCGTAGACAATTTTTGGCTAATCTCGTCCACAAGATCTGACCCAAATCTTCTAGCCTTTTTTCGGCAATCGATTTCCTGTCGACCAACTCAGTAGTTTGTTTCGATAGATGGACATCCGATTAGTGGACATTATCCGTTTACGGAGCGTTTGCTTGTCCACCCAAGATGCCACATCGGTTACTTCAAGCAAAAAATTGATTTTTTTTTAATAAAATCAAAAGGAAAAAGGTAAAGGTAGCAGTGTAAAGATTCTGATAGTGGTGAAAGAGTACCACCGTATGTGTCTGGTCATGAAGGAGGTGATGGACATATATGTATCATGTGGACATTTGTTTGATGGCAGCATCGAAGTTGATATATTTGTCTAATTTGATTGATGGCCCAGAGTCGCATGAAGTTCGAGATTATGTTATTAGACTAGGAGAAACTACACAAAGGATAGTTGTCTGTCATGATGGATAAGAATCTGGTGGACAAAATACTTCTTCTGTTGATGGACAAATAGGAGACCTTGGTGTAAAAATTTACAAAAGTTATCGTTGAAAGAAAATATGAAATTTATTCTACACATTACCCAATGTCGATTACTTCAAACAATAGAATTTAATTTTTTTTATTTATAAATATACAACAAAAAGCAAAAAGCAAAAAGGTAGGGTTAATGGAAGTGAAAAACCAAAAAGTGACATATGACATTTTTTATGATTTCATACCCATATTGTATAAGTCATAAAGTGAGATGATTTTATGATATTTACCATAATTTTCCCTTTAAATTATCCTAAATTTTAAATTATCTTATTATCATTTCTTTATTTTTTTTCACATTTCTTTGCTTTTTTAACAACGTATAGGTGAGACTAAAATAAATAGTTGTAGATTGTAATATTATTCTATTTTCATTAATCAATATAATAGTGCAAATGATTACTATATTAGAAAAACAAAATTGGAAGAATTTTTCTTTTGGTGGCAATAAAATTGAAAAAATTGTGAATTTTTTAATATTTCTATAGAATTTTATCATTTATCATAAAATTAAATTTTCTAAAATTCTTCTCACATCGCGTAAAATAATAAAAAAGTAGAATTGTTTTGAAAAAATTTCCTCTCCAAAATAGTAGAGGAATTAATAAAATATAAATTTTCTCATTTTTTCACAAATTTTTTTTCATCTTATTCTGCTAATTATTTTATATTGCAACCATTTTCACCTTAAGAGTATCACTGCATTATCAGGCTTTACTAGCCAAACAGCTCTGACGTTTATATCCAAATCCGAATTCGCTCTTTGCAAAAATCTNGGGGGGGGGGGGGGGTTAGCTCTTTTTCCATCAAGGGTTACGGCGTACAATTAGAAATGGGACTCAAACTAAGGTTTGGGAGGATAATTGGATACCGGGGATACAACCCCACCCAAGTGTTAGTGATTATTCTACTATATACCTGGAGCTACGTGTGGTGAATCTTTTAAGAGAGGATGAGACAACTTGGAGAACATCGCTCCTACGTCAATTATTTTCCCCCTCGACTATTTCAAGGATACAATGTACAAGGCCTTCAAGGGATGGGATCGACGGTTATTGTTGGCACTCCTCTAAATCTGGTATTTACACGGTCAAATCTGGGTATGATAGACTGGCCTCAAACTTTGATGAGGAGATGATTTTTTCAACCAACTTCCTTCATTTAATTACCTTAAAGCCTAGGTGTGAGAAAAGGAAGCACCGCCAAAGTTGAAACATTTTCGGTGGCAGGTTACCTCATGGGCAATTGCGGTAAATGTGCAATTAGCTAAACAAAACCTTCAGATCCATCGCCTTTTCACACGGTGTGGTGAGGCATATGAGACGGTTAATCATGCCATGTTCACATNAACTTGGACACTCTCATCAATTTCGACCACTCAAGAAACTTTCCCGACAGCGAGCATTTTAGAGAACATTCAATATCTCTACTCCTATAGTAATTCCCTAACAGGTGAATTCGTAGCCAAGGAGGAGTACTTACCATTTCTACGGTATATCTGGAAAGTGCAAAATGACAAAGTATTTAATGAGTCGAATTGGGATCCCCTAAATGTCTTGGTAATGGTGTCAAAGGAGGCGTCTGATTGGATGCACGCGCATACCACAAGCTCGGTGGCTCGACCTCTACGCTGAGTAAAGTTACCAATAGCTACCAAAAATGCGAGTCTCCCTCAACATATTATATGCTTTCTTGATGGCTCATGGAAGATCTCACATGTGGCGTGGGATGGATACTCAACGATCTATCATGATCCATTTCGATAATGGGATCTAGGAGATTTCACCAGAGTCTATCCGTACTACATACAGAGCTTTTGAGCCTTTTGTGGGCGTTACGTAGTTTATTTAAGATGGAAAGAACGTGCGATGCTTTCTATACAAACTTCAAAAAGTTGTTTTTAATGCTCCGACATCCACTTGATTGGCCGACGTATAAATCAGAACTAGGCGATGTGATTTCTTATCGAAGACTATATTCGAATATGAAGATTCATCATTGTTCGCGGGATCATAATGCACATGCGGATTTTCTAGCTCGGGCGGCAAGACAACGTCGTAGACTATTTATATCAGTAGATTCTTCACTTTCTTCTTAGATGGGTCAAGTGGATAATGTAGTTTTTTGGTCTCCTTTTTTTGTGTTTGTCGATTTTTTGTGATAAAAAAATAAGTGTTACTGTAGTTTGTTGAACAGATAATTGTAAAACTAAAATAATGGTAAGCCATAGACTTATGGAAATAGAAAAAGAAAAGAAAAAAAAAACTACATGTGACCACAATAGTCGTATAGTTTAAAAAGTTTGGAGAAGACACCTAGGTCCTAGACTATCCAACCCAACATGCTAAACTCTTGAACATACATTAATTAGTCGAACAATTACAAAACTGGGTCGAAATTTAATTCCTAAATGATTCAGCTTGTTCAGCACAATAATCTATCTGTAATTATATGATTAAAAATTTCTAGTAGACCAGTCGATCGATTGATTCAATGCATGTCTAGAGGGACATTTCACCAAGTCAAATAATGTAGTAATAATTTAATATTATTTGCATGCAGTGCAATGCATGACGACAAATCCCACTAACTTTAATTTTCAAGGCAAGATACAAAATCTATTCAGCTTCATAAGTGATTTGAAAATGATCATGAGCTTTCAGTTTGGTATATGTCTCACTCAAAGTCTCAAACCAGGACGAAAACTGTTTTCTCCTTCTTTTTCTTCACGGGCTTACTAATAAACAAATTATTGTGTAGTCTCTTTTTGTCACTGTTGGTTTTATATTTACCTTCCACATCAAAGTTTAGGAGTAGTCGAGCTAACAGCCAATCAAGGCCGGTCATTAGGCTAAACTCAATGAAACATTGGGCCAAACCCAATGAAACATTGGATTAGAATCTCCATATCTTATAAACATGCCTTCATTTTTTATAGGTTTCCAAAATTTAAAATTTCAATATATGTAGGTCTGTTTTAAAAGCATCCATGGTCCAAAAAACCAATTATTAAAAAAATAGCCCTATTTTTTTAAAAAAAATTTAGGTCCACATAATTTCAGGACCGGTTCTACAACCATTATGACTTAAATATAAGGCAGAAATCCATTAAAAGTGGACGACGACCTTAATTATCAGCCCACCTCAGATGAGTGACCCTCTTAAACACAATATAAATAGGAAAACAACCCCTCACTTGGAAGAGAGACAAGGAGAGAAACTTATGACCTAACTTACTTTTTCTTAGAATGAACTCGTCGCATAACTCATTTTCTTTTATAGATAGCTCATGGCCTAACTTATTTTTTCTCAAATTGTAAATGAATTATAGACTAAGTCGTCTACTATGTAAAATTCTTATTATAATAAAGATTTATATCACAACTTGACTTGAGCTCAAGCGAAGAGACAAGAAAGGAGAAAAATAAACATATTCTCATTAACAATCAAGAGTATACAAGATGCTATATTTATACTAAGTAACAATACTTAACCGAATGTAACCAACTAATAACAAACTATTAAACCATAATAACCACTCTAATACACCCTCCTCAAGCCTTAAACGGAAACTAAGTTGGAAGGTAAATGCTTGACAGTGCCGGTCCATATCTAAATAGCGCCTAAAGCGTAGTTAAAATTTGATGCCCTCAAATAAAACTAAATTCGATGTACTCAACCATGGTATCAAAGTGTTTCTAATAAATTTGGTGTCCTAACATCTATATGAATTTTGGCGCCTAAAACCCTTGCTTTACGAGCTTTAGCCCAGGGCCACCCATGATGCTTGATATTGACATCTTTGAGAGAAGATAGTGAAATGATGAAGAGGGCAATGGCTTTGTGAATATGTCTGCATGTTGGTTCCTAGTATCGATATGAAAGGTGTTGAAGAAACCACCCTTAATTTGATCCCAGACTTTATGACAATCCACTTCCACATGCTTTGTACGCTCGTGTAAGACGGGATTGGAAGCTATGTGCAATGCCGCTTTATTATTACAATACAAGTTTGTTGAACATGTTGGCACTATATGCAAATCAGAAGCTTATTCAGCCGTATCAATTCGCAAGTAACATCTACAAGAGCCTTGTATTCATCCTATGCACTGTTCCGGCTTACAACTCTCTGTTTGGCAGACTTCCAAGATATCAATTATGAACCTAAGTAGACACAAAAACCTGAAATAAATCTACGTGTATCCAAATAAGTAGCCCAGTCTGAATATGTAAAGAAATTAAGACACAATTATGAATCTATAGAGTAACTAAGTACCTGGCCTGGATTGGACTTAAAGTATTTGATAATTTTGTGTGTTGTAGTCATGTGTATATCTGTTGGTTTAGACAGGAATAAACTCAGTTTATGCACTGCAAATGTAATGTCAGGCCTGGTGATGGTAAGATACAACAATTTCCCAATCAACTTACAATAAGAAGTAGGATTTTCTAGATGTTCACCCATGGCAATACTGAGATTAACACTGGGATCCATAAGGATGATACATGGCTTTGCAGCAAGAAGACCAGCATCTGCAATTAAGTCTAAAGCATACTTCCTCTGACACAAAGAGATAGCCTTTGATGTTTGTGCAATCTCTAGTCCAAGAAAATATTTCAGTGCTCCCAAATTCTTTATCTTGAAAGATCTATGTAATATATGTTTCAAATCTTTCACAACAATATCATTGTTGCTAACAATCAAAATATCATCCACATAGACCAGAAAGGCAATGAAAGATGTACCTTTAGCTTTGACAAATAAGGTATGTTCAGAAGGAGATTGAACAAAACCATGAGCCAACAAGATAGAGGAAAAACGATGATACCATTGTCTTGAAGCTTGCTTCAGCCCATAGCACTACAAAAAATGATGTTATTGAGACGTTCGACTTTGTCACAATAGAAACCAAATTATAGCTATATAATTATTATGACAATTTTGTGACAATTTATTAGTGGTTGCAATACAATGGTCACAAATCATTATTTGTAGCAAAAAGTCACGACATTTGTTACAGATCTTTATAGTAATTGTAGTATCACAATTAGTCACGAAGCATAATAGTGACAATATCATCGCAGTTACCTACCAAAAATATTGTCTCGAAAAAGTCATAATTTGTGGCGTATTCGTGTTACAATTTAGTCACTATTTGTAACAAAATTTTGGTATCAAATCGTCTATAATAGTAACTAAATAAATCATTATTCAATGTCACATTTACTAACCAAAAAATTTGTCTCAAAAATGTCGTAGTGTGTTACGTATTAACCGTTACAATTTAGTAACTCTTTGTGACAAAAATTTGGTCATAAACCGTCAGTAATAATAACAAAAAAAATTATTCTTTATTATCACATTTACTAAAAATATGATAGTTTATTACGTTTTCAACGTTACAATTTAGTCATTTTTTAGCAAAAATTTAGTATCAATTAGTCATAAATTATTGGAAAATTGTTGTAAGCATATAGAATTTAGCAATTAATTATTATTATTTTGTTCGGTTAAAATTACAACATTAATAACAATTGGTAAATCTAATCATTGCAAATAATGTAACCAAAAAAGTTACTTTCATAATAATTTATTTTAATAATAAAGCATATAAGTCCAAATAAAATAAGCAAATAGCATAAATCCAAATTAACAAAGTGAAGAAAAAAACGCCATTGGTTGAGAAGCTTTCAAGCACACGGATAATTAGCTTTAGGTGATGAACTAAACACATTTTGACCAAAGAGTGTTTCCAATATTTTTTCCATGGCTTCAAGACGTTTCTGAAAAATTGTATTTTCTCCATCACCCTTTTGCAACTGAATCTTAAGTTCTTCCACCTGACGAGTCAACATTTAAACTTTCTCAGTAGTTTGTGGGGGATCTGGGGAACCATCTAAAGACATAGGAACTTCATTTTGCAATGATCCAAGTCCAAATACCCGATCTTGTTTTGATATTCCAGCAATCTACGAAAGACACACGTACATAAACACACACTCACACACACACAAAATAACAAGAAAATATTTGTTTACATATACTCCATCAAAGAAATATAAGTGAAACATGATTAAGCAAGAAGTAGTAAAGTAGCTTTATGTTTTAAAACGAAGAAGATTTATAAAATTACCTGAACATAGATTTCATTCCTCTCTTCTACATTTGGAGAATATGGATACACCATTTTCATAAGAAGACTCCACATGTGATAAGCGTTCTTGAACATGTTGATCATATTTCTCTGCAATTTGTCGTGCTTTTTCATCAACATATGTCCCATCGGGTTTTTGGTGTGTTTTCTTCATCACAGTAATGAAGGAAGAATCTTCATTATTTGCTTTCTATAAAAATTAACAAAATAAAAAACTATCATATTTTTAAAAGGTAACATAAACTTTATCAAAACAAAAAGTATACACTACCAGCATGTCTTGAACTTTAGCATAACCTCGTGAGCCTGCTCTATGTCGATGGTAACCTAAACCACCACGATCAAATAACCGAGATGCACGAGCTTTCTCGCTTTTTTCTTTAGCTTTTGGTGTCCTCCAGTAGTTTAACATTGTTGTCCAGTCGGTTGACAAGATCCAATCAGGTTTTTCTCCATTTTTCTTTGCTAGACTAACCATTCCTTTGAGACGAGTAGCAGCAAGTTTATCAAAGTTTTCTTTAACAAGATTTTCGATCGAGGCATCCCACTCAAACTTTGTCTACATGACATGTTATATCAATCATGTATAAAGTATAATCATTCATGAAAATATGACACATAATTACAAATAAACAAACTTTAAATGTTGAAAACCATGTATCTTTGTAATGTTGTGGCACTTTTTTCCAACTGTATCATAGTCCCAGAAAACATCCTTCAATGATTTTTCTAACACGGGTTGATACTTCTGTATTATTTTTGAACCTTTTAAAAGTAATAAATTAGATATAATTTTTTATGTTAGAAAATGTATTACAATAAAGAAAACAATACCATTTAGCTCTATTCCTACGAGATGGATGAAGCACTCGAGAATCACGTGGCATATGTGCAATTTCTTCCCTTTGTTCATTTGGTTCAGAGTTTGGTATAGGAGGAAGAGGTCTTTGAGTACCAACAAATCGAGAAGATGAAGCTCTCTCATACAAATGACTGACTATAATTGGTGGACGCATTTATAATACAAAAAATGTATATTTAAAATCAACTTATCAAAAAAACTAGCAATACAAAATTACAATAAATTTGTGTAAACTACAAAAATTGGAAACGAATTACAATAGATATGTGTAAACTACAAAAATTTGAAAGGCATGAAATAAGGTAGTCTTATATTAACCAATGAAACAAGGTACTTATATAACCAAACAATCTTACACGCATACAAAGAAAATTATTTGAAAATTACAAAACTTTACACATACATAGCTAAACTAATATGAACATGAACAATATACCAACAAATAATGATATTCGATTCATATAGAAACGTTATTATTTGTAAAACTCTCTGACAAATACAAAAGTTAACAATCACCAACAAAAAACCATCGATACCTTTTAAGAGATATGTAGAGGAGAACTGCTTTGTCGTTTTCTAATAAAACTTGGAAGGTGTATTGCTTTCTTATATAATATACTGGATGAAATATTAGGGTATGTATTAAGCAGGAAGTATACTTTTACCGGGAAATTTTGCCTCTTTCCCTAATTTATTCTTTTATTCTCAAAAATTACTTATAATAAATCTAAAAGGCTTCGAACTTTTTTTTTTGTAAAGAAGTCTTCGAACTTTAAGGAGATATGTATCAATTAATTGCTAAGAAATATTTAGTTTCCTTAAATCTAGATAATTTTGATACTCCAAAAATTTTGGTAACATATTGTGAGTATATCTTCTTAGAATTTTGATATTCCATAAAATTTGATTTTAGTACGTATTCAACAATTTTGATTCTCCATAAAATTTGGTTATGTTGTTAAAATACTCGCTCAATTTTTTTTCTTTTTCTCTTTTTCTCGTAAGTTAACTAAAATCAAGCTTAGTTTTCCTTTGAAAAATTGCCATTTAGTTTGATTTAAATTTTGAGTTTTATGTTAATTTTTTACATATCAAAATATTGTCTCTCTTCTCTCTCTACTCCACCTTCTGAATAACTTTCATGGCAAGGAAATTTAATGATTACGAAACTGAGTTCGGAATTTATGGATTTCGAAACTGAATTCAAAATTTTATTGACAAGGTTTTAAAAAAGTGTAAAGAATCACGATTTTCCAATAGCTGAACTAACACATTAATTTACCTTAAGACTATAACAATTCTCTAAGATTTTAGGCTTTAGTTTTTCTTAAGACAAGTTAGTTTGGACTCTTTGTAGCTATAAGATGGTCATTGACCAAATCACGAAAAAGCAAAAATTTATTAAAACAAAGTGACATGAAACAGAGAAGTAAAATCCAAAAACAAGGCAAAACGATACATATGGAAAAGAACCAAAAACCAAATTATAATGAAAAATATTATTCAGATTCTTCATCTGTTAATTCAATATCAGAATTTCCATCTTCAGCAACTGAACAATTTTCCACTTCTTCTTCTATGTCATCAAGAACTTCGGTTTGTCCATGACTAGAAGTTAGTGTATCACGTCCAATGAATCAACATAAAAAAATTGGGTATTCATTTTCTTGTTGCAATGCAGTGAAATCCAAATTTTGGTCAACCAATACTTTCCCCTCGGTTGTATTACTAGTGTTTCTTTCCATTGTTGATCTTTCTTTTGGAACACTCGGGGATATGGGACCAGGGCCGGCCCTGAGCAAAGCCGTATGAAACATTCGCCTACAGCCCCCATATTTTATAAGCTCATCTTCATAGTTAATAGGCCCCCATAACTTAAAATTCTATATATATGTATATTTTTATGGCCTCCAAAACAATAAAATAAATTACAAGCCTTAACTTTTTTTAATTTTGTTTCAAGCCCCCAAAATCTCAAGGCTGGCCCTGTATGGGACAAAACATACTTGATCTGCTTGTGAAGCTAAAATAAAAGGATCGTAGCTTCCATGACGCTTTTCAACATGTACATCAATAATCCCTCACTTATTTACTCGTACACCTTTTCTGATTGTTGAATCATACCAATCGCATTTAAAAACAACAACTTTAAGATGGAGTTGTCCAGGATAATGCAACTCAAAAATCTCTCTTAATACTCCATAAAAAGCAGGTTCGTCACTTGAACTTGAAGGTGATATTTCTTTGACACATACTCCATAATTAGCATTTTTTGTTTTTTCCATAGTCATATGTGTGAAATATATATCCACGACAAAAATATATTGGCCAACAGGTAACTTTTGTCATTGGACCATGGACGACCGTGCGCAACCACATTGGATATGAATTATCCCTCCAAGTATTCTCCACCTGGTTTTATTGACATTAGAAAATATTTCATTATAAAATATATCTAACACAAATTTATCATAATGTTTTAATAAGATAGAATGAAAATATATAGAACGTACATGTTTTTGTAACCAACTTGCAAACTCCTTTTTTTAAGTGTATTTAGATTGTTTTCACTTATTCCAGGATAAGAAACCATCATGCTTTCGTCAAACAATTTGTATAAGAATTTAAATATAAAGCATAATATATCTTTTATTTGTGTAATAAGTTAGAAGCAAGTGCATATTAATTCACGTACCGTTCATATGGTCGTAACTGATCACAATTTAACATAACATATGTATGTGCTATATGGTAGTCTTTTCCTTGAAGCCATATCTCTGTTTCTTTACCACTACCCCTTCTTTGTTGAGAAAAAATGTCTGGAATTTCACCAAATTGGTGTGTATCTTCCTCCATGCCTCCATCATAGTGTCGCTCTCCTGTTCGACTTTTCGTAATGATGTGCGGTTCAAAGTAGTAAGTACCAAAAGTAGAAATTTCTTCATTGATATATTGTTCAACAATCGAGCCTTCTACTTTTGCCTTATTTTTTACTTTTTTCTTAAGATGACCCATGTATCTTTCGAACGGATACATCCATCTAAATTGTACAGGTCCTCCAAGTTTGGTTTCGTGTGGTAAATGAATTGGTAAATGTTCCATAACATCAAAGAAAGATGGAGGTAATATTTTTTCAAGATTGCAAAGAACAAGACAAATGTTTTTACGCAATATTTCAACATTATTTTCGTGTAAAGTTCTTGCACAAAGATCTTGAAAAAATAAGCTAATACCTACAAAATAAATTAGATACATCTAAATATTAAATTTCAATCTAAATATAAATGTATAATATATAATTGTACCAAAAGCTAGAAGTATAAAAAATTTAAAAACATTGAAGTAAAAAATAAATAAATTGAAGAATCATAAAAATCATAAAGTGAAAGTGAACAATCATGTCAAAATCTTAGTTAATTCACAAAGTTAAAAAAAGTTAAAAAAAAAGAATCATAAAAAAATAAAAATAAAATAAAGAGAGTGAAGAATCAGAAAAATAAATAAATAAAAAAGTGAAGAATCATGTAAAAATCTTAGTTAATCCATAAAGTAAAAAAAGTGAAGAATCAGAAAAAATAAAAAAGTTAAAACGTAAGTGAAAGTGAAATAATTAATAAAAGTCCACGAAGTAAAAAGAGAGAGAGAAGAATCATAAAAATAAAACAAATCAAAACGTAAGAGAATGTGAAATAATTAATCACAACCGTGTCTTGGAATCAAATTAGTGGTCGATCGTTAATACAATTAGGAATTAAGCAGAGTCGATAAAACAAAACAGAGAGAAGCAGAGTAGATATTATGAAAAATAATAACATATATTAAGCAAAAAGAATTATTACTTACTAGAAAGTGTATCGTGTACAGATTTATCCATAAGTTCAGCAAATGCAATCGGGAGCAAACGTTGCATTAAAACATGACAATCATGACTCTTCATTCCAACTAATTTGCCTTTTGGTAGATCGACACATTTCGATAAACTTGATGAATATCCATATGAAAATTTAACATCTCTGTGAAGCCGCTGTAAAAAAGTAGTTTTTGCATCTGGTTGTAATCTGTATATTGGAACTAGTGCCTTTCCATCAGCTGTCAAGTGTAGTTCTTTATGATTACAATACTCTTCTATATCAAGTCGTGATCTGATGTTATCTTTTGTTTTTTCTTCAACATGCAGTAGAGTATTGATGATGTTATCAAAAAGGTTTTTTCTGATGTGCATCACATCAAGATTATGTCGCAATTTATGATCTTTCCAATAATGTAACTCCCAAAAAATACTTTGTTTATGCCAGTTATGAGTGTCACCATATCCTTGTGATTTCCTATGATTGCCTCCACAATCAACTTTCTTTGGAAAATATTTGACTTCATTCAAGATTTCCTCACCTGTAAGTATTTGTGGTGAACTATTATTCACAATCCTTCCTTTCTTAAAGTTTTTCCTATTCCGGCGATAACTATGATTTGTAGGTAAATAACATCGATGACAATCAAACCAAGTTGTTTTTCTACCATTTTTCAACTGAAAATGCATCAGTTTCATCAAACAATAAGGACGTGCCAATCGACCGTGAGTTGTCCGTCCAGAAAGCATATGGAAGGAAAATCACTTATTGTCCACATAAGTACAACTCTTAAGACAAAGGTATGCTTAGAAGAAATATCATATGCACTAACACCATGAAACCATAAATCTTTCAGTTCTTCAACTAGTGGTTGAAGAAAAATATCGAGACTCCTCTTTCGATGATTTGGACCAGGAACTAAAACTGCTAGAAATATAAATTTTTGTTTCATGCACATTTCCGGTGATAAATTATAAGGAGTCAAGATTACCGGACATAATGAATAGTTATGTCCTGACATACCAAATAGATTAAAACCATCTGTGCACAATCCAAGGTAAACATTTCTTGACTCATTAGAAAAAT
>OVBE01001447.1:0-36747 GCA_900406425.1 Iberis pinnata | reverse complement strand
ATAATTAAACATTCAAATTCAAGTTCTAATAGATAGAAACAAACTTCAAATCACAGCGTGCTTCTGGAGACAAATGATCATGCCAGTTCACATTTCAAGCAAGATGCAGTTTTACTTTAGACAATTTCAGGATGCATTAGACAACTAATAACCAGGGCACTAACATTTTCTGAGAAAACAACATACTTACAAGGTTATCATCTTCCTAGTTCCCTATGCATGTGCAACTACATGAAATGCAACATTCTATATGCAACTACAATGACAATATTTCAAATTTTTATGGTTTTTAAATGCTAATAGATGCTATGCAAAGTGGAGACAAAGGAACAAATAAGGAAATTTTCATTAATAGCAGGTCCCCCGGATCCTCCCCCAAACCTGAAATTACACAGTTTCTGTGTAACCCAAAATTAGGATTGGACTCAAGGTAGGACAGGATAATGAAAAAGCATAAACACAAAGAAGCATGCATAAGCAGGAGACAGAAATAGATGGAGGTGCAGCGGATCATACAATGGTTGTTTGGAGGGGACTTCAGTTATCTGGAGTGTGGGAGGGGATGAACTCTCTTCGAGAGAGAGATTGGAAAGGTTGTCTAAGCATTATTCCAAGTATGGCTCTTGGTTGATGATGGATTGATCAGTGCAGTAGTCGTGGTTGAACATGATATTCTTGCTCCTCTTGAGAGATGTTATTGTGCTATTTGGGAGTAAGATGATCCCTTTGGTATCGCTTGTTCTCTTCAATTGGTAGAAGAACTTTTCATCTATTCTCCCCGCTATAAACTGAATATCCTTCAAATGATCGTAGTTCAGTAACCTCGAGGTCTGATCAATCTTTCTGAGGTAGACTTGGGTATGTTGAAGGATAGGAGTGATCCAGCCTCCTACTCGTATTTGAGGTGCTCCCTTTTCTTGTGAAATCCAAGTTGGATCTTGAAATTTTGAAAATTGTCTGAGAAATAGCTTGAGAGGACAAGGTCTCCTTTTATAGAGGGCTGTGAACAGGGATTCATCTTCGAGGACGCTGCTAACGTGTGAGGCAATGCCCAGANCAAAAATTTTTTCTTCCCCCCCCCCCCCAAAAAAAAAAAAATGTAGCTTGTATCGCGCATAGTAAAGAAAGAGTTTGCGAGGGTTTGGTGCGCTCTTGGTCTTCCCATCTTTGAAAACCTTGGATACAATTATGCTCCAAATGAGTCCAATCTCATTCGGAGGTCTTCGAATGTGCCTGGTTGAGACTTCATAGCGTAAAGATCGTAGATATACTCCAACTCACTGAAAGTGATTGTGTGAGTTTTCCCATAGAGATCTTTGAAGGTAATAAAGCCACCCTTGCTCCTATCGTACCTGCTATCCTTAACATATCTCACCTGTAGGGAGGCGAGGAACATACACGTCGGTTGTTGATAAGCTTCAAAATCCATGTTAAGTACGCTCGGTATTCCCATGTTCCTAAGAATGTTCTTTACTTACTCCAAGATACCAAGACTCCTCAAGATTTCTTCATCGGGGAATGTCGATCCTGTAAACTCGGCCTGCATCAGGACTTGGTAAATGTCTAAGTTTGAAGGTACGTTTGACATGGTTGTACCTGAAAAAGCAATAAACCATTTTGTAAAATCAGCAACTTTTCAACATATGACAGTTCCTACCACTTAACAAATAAAAGTTTCACACATTCATCATACATAACTCTTAAATCGCATTCTTATCTTCATTAAGAACTTGCAACATGTTTCTAATTTTTTCAGAAATTCATGAAAACCGAAAATTTCGTAAAAATTCATAAATGATAGAACGGAAACCGAATCGAAGATGCGTAAAGGTGTGATGATTTCTCGAGCTCAAATATTCAGGAAGTGATTTAAACCAAAAAATTTCAGTAGTGAGAGTTATTTGTTGAAAAAGAGATGAAGATACTCCCTTGAACAGAGGGGATGACTTGGATTGTTGTAGTTGAGAGGAGTTGTGGGTGTTTGTGGTTGAGGAGTAAAGTAGTAGTTGTGGAAGATGATTAAAGTGGAGGTTTGTGGAGGAGGGTTAAAGATGGTGCATGTGGAGGAGGATTAATCAAGGGACATTGGGGGTGTGGGTGTGTAAGAGAAGTGATGGAGTGAAGGTGATATTTTGTCCTTGAGGTAAAGGAAGTTAGTGGGCAAGTGGATGAGACTTATGTAAGATATGTGATGGCATCAATTTCAATCACACTCCAAGTGGTTAAATGGGCTCCTTGTTTCGATCAAAACTTCAAAGAACAGCTTGGTCACGGTCCGAGCATATGGATCGATTTCGGCGTGGAATGCCCATCACGTGGATCGATCGATCCAAACTTACGGAAGTTTGGTAGTCTTCTAGATCAATCGATCCAGGTGTGTATCGATTGATCTGCTCCATCATGTGTTGTACATGCTTCTTCTGCGAGACAACATGACCAGTCTTCAGTAAAATTGTCATAACTTTTGATTACTTCAATGGATTGACCTCAATCACTTTCATATGAAAGCTAACTCACGTGGCCAGTTTGAGTTAAAATCTTAGCCCTTCCATTGATAGCAACATTTCCAAATGTCGATCAACTTTCGGCTCTTCTGCTGAACTCTGCTTCTGCATTCGTCATATCGCATCCATTTCGTGCACAAAACCACCTTTTTGCTCCAGAACGTCCAAAATACTTGGAATCATGAAAATATACCAAAAACACCTTGAAAATACTCGAATGATGACAAATAGCAAGTATAAATACTCACTAAAAGACATCAAAATTGAGTGATATCACCTAACCATCAAAACCTGTTTTTCTTGGGAAATCCCTAAAACCTAACAAAGAGACTACTCAGACATAGCCAAGCAATTAACAATCATCAATAGAGAAATCATATTCAAAAACCAAGTCAATATATTAAAAGTAATAAGAGAGTTCAAAATTCTTCTCCAAAATACAAGTGTCAGGACTCGTCTTTCTCGGAAAAGCTCTCAAAATAGTGAATTGTGTTATGTGTTTCTTCTGTTTTCTGTTCTGTATCTCTCCTATGTCTAAAATAAACCATAAAATTCTAAATTATATAGAGTTCAAAAAAGATAAAACCTAATAAGAAAAACCTATGATAAGTCTTGAGGACGGAAATGTCTTTTTGGCATTCTTTAATAATTCTCGAGCATTCGGATCGATCGATCCAAGTGTGGATCAATCAATCCAAAATTCTATAAGTTTGGTAGTCTTCAGGATCGATCAGTCCAAGTGTAGATCGATTGTTCTGCTCCATCACGTGCTGCACATGCTTCTTCCGCGACACAGCTTGACCAGTCTTAATAAAATCATCATAACTTTTGATTGCTTCAATGGATTGACCTTTAATCACTTTCATATGAAAACTAACTCACGTGGCCAGTTGGAGTTAAAATCTCAGCCCATTCCATTCATAGAAACATCTCCAAATGTCGATCAACTTTCGGTTCCTCTGCTGAACTCCGCTTCTACATTCGTCAAATTGCATCCATTTTGTGCACAAAACCACCGTTTTGCTCCAGAATGTTCAAAATACTTGGAATCATGAAAATATACCAAAAACACATAGAAAATACTTGAATGATGACAAATAGAAAGTATAAATACTCACTAAAAAGCATCAAAATTGAGTGATATCAACATCTTTTGGAAGGAGATTCTTAAATGCAAATGGAAGAAGTTTTTGCATCACTACATGACAATCATGGCTCTTCATTCCAATGAACTTTCCTTCTCTGATATCAACACAATTTATCAAATTAGAAGCGTACCCATCAGGGAATTTGACCCTATGAATGATCCAATCAGAGAACTCAACCTTTGCATTCTTAGATAATCTAAATGCCAGAATTGGACAACTTCCATCGGTTTTGATGTGAAGATCAGGACAAGAAAAAATATTTGGCAAGTCTAATCTTGACTTCAAATTTTCTTTGGTCTTCCCTTGGACATTCAGAACTGTGTTTATTATATTATCAAAGAATTTCTTCTCCACATGCATCACATCTATGTTATGCCTCAACAAATGGGTTTCCCAGTAAGGAAAATCCTAAAATATGTTTTTCTTGTGTCAGTTATGATTTATACCTGCATACTCAACATTGACGTGTCCATTCTCACCAACATTTGCACCATTCATCACAACAACACCATAATATTCCATTTGCCTTAATATATATGTGCCATTTAATTTAGGTGGTGGACCATCACCACCTCTCTTCTTCGTGAATAATATAGTAGATCGACGATATGGATGACTCGGGGGAAAAAAATTTTGGTGACAATCAAACCAACATGTTTTTCTTCCATTAATCAGCTGGAAGGAATCGTTGTTATTGGTACAATATGGACATGCTAGTTTCCCGTGAGTTGTTCATCCTGATAACACGCTATATGCTGGATAAGTAGAATGAAAATGACGTCGAGCTTCTACATCATAAGGATGTGTAATCTCTCCATCCAATCTATGCTCATCATACCGTCTCATTGCCGTAGTTGTTCTCTCAGACTGATAATGGTTTGAAACGGCTACTTTGTACCGGGAAAATTTACTGACGGCTATGTGACGAATTGCTGATGGAATTGCTTGTTAGTATATCTGTTAGGAATTTACTGACGGAGCACTATATGTCAGGTTTTTGTCAGAAATTCCTGACATATCCAAATCTGTTAGTCCCTCCGGTCACTTTTGCCAACGCTTTCTTGTAATGATTTATTGACTATAATATTAATATTACGCATTTATAGTCAAACATATGCTTCAACAATTTATTTCATTTGATCAAAACATAACTTGAGCACATTTAGCATTTGAGTTTACCCAAATATTTCCATCTTGAAACACATAATCAAGTATGTTTTTAACTTTGTAAGCATACAAAGATCATTTCCAGCCACTACCAAATCATCCACATAGACTAATGCCCGAAGATTCTTGTCTCCCTTTATGTATGTGAACACCGAGTAGTCCGAATAGGATTGTACAAATCCAAACTTCTTCAACGCATTCTTAGTATAGCAAACCAACATCCTGGTGCTTGTTTTAAACCGTAAAGAGATTTCTTCAAACGATATACCTTGTTTGGATTATCGGACTTGAAACCCGACGGAAGCTTCATATACACTTCTTCTTCTAAGTCACCATGTAGAAATGCATTGCTCACATCCATTTGATGAACTTCCCAGTCCTTTGCTACAGCCACTTGCAGCAAAGTCCGAACAATCGACATCTTAGCCACTGGCGCAAATGTCTCATCATAATCTTCCCCTTCTACTTGATGATTTCCAAGACAAAAAAGTCTTAATTTGTATCTTTCAACTGTCCCATCGACATTGTACTTGATTTTGAAGATCCACTTGCTTCCTATAGCTTTCTTTCCTTTTGACAGATTCTCCAAAACCCATGTCTTATTCAATTTGAATGCATCCACTTCACTTTTCAATGCTTTTCATCATCTCTCATCAAGAATAGTCTCCTTATAACTTCTTGGTTCTTTTCCCGCAGATACAGCAGCAAGAAACACTTGATGTCTCTGTGAAAAATCACAATCAGAGACATAACAAGAAATAGGATGAGACGTTGTACCTTGGACCATTATAGAGGGCAATGATGGTGTGTCAGGTATGTGAGACGAGTGTAATTTTTCGGATTGACTACGAGTGTTGTACGTGACATAATATTTGAGTTGAACAAATGGTACATGTTGTCTTTGTCCTCTTCTAAGTGGTTCTTCCATTACTGGTTCAGATTCGACAGCTGAGTCCACCAACTCAACTTCTGCATCACTGTGTGACACATCTGAAACATTGTGTGACACATCTGCATCGCTCCCCCTTGATTGAGACGACATTGAATCACACTCCATAGAAATATATCCTGGGGTCACAACTTGAGTATTATCTGGTTGTTGTGGTAAAACCTCAGCCTCTTCATATACAACAATATTTTCCTAAAAAAACCCAATTTGTCAGAATCAACTTTGTCTACTCTTGGCAAAATTATTTCCTCTAAGTAGAGAAATTTATCTTCAACAAAATTCACATCACGAGATACGAAGAACTCATGTGTGTCCAAATCAAATAACGTCCATCCTTTCTTCGCATAAGGATACCCCAAGAAAACACATTTCCTGCTTCGACTCACAAATTTATCTCCATCGCGTTTCTGATTATGCGCATAAGCGAGACACCCAAAAATTTGTATCTCACTGTACATAGGAGCTTTTCCAAAGATGATTTCATAAGGACTTTTTCCTTTGTTTAACTCACATGGTGTCATGTTGATCAAATATGCAGTACTCATTACACATTCACCCCAAAATTGTATTGGTAAATGTGCTTCGAACATCAATGCTCGTGCCACATTCAATACATGAAGATGTATCCTTTCTACTCTCCTATTTTGCTGAGGAGTCCCTACACAAGAAGTCTGATGAATAATTCTTGTATCCTGAAAGTAACTCCTCATCTTCATAAATTCACTTTCATTATCACTACGCACCACTTTCACATGCTTGTAAAATTGTCTCAATATGAGAGCAAAGAAATCCATCATAGTTTTCTCCACCTGCTTCTTATCAACAAGAAGAAAAATCCAAACAGCCCTTGAAAAATCATCCACTAGAGTGAAAAAATAATAAGCTCCACATGAATTAATATGGTCTCCATAAATCACAATGAATCATCTCAAAACACTCCTTTGTTTTATCCCTACTCAAAGGAAACTCACTATGACATTGTTTTTCTTTAAAACAAATATCATAACAAGATATACCTGCACACTTCAGGTCGACCACATGTAACCTCCTTATCACCTTCTCAGAGGCGTGACCCATCCTTTTATGTCATATCTCCAAAGATTCCAAACGTCTCAATTTCTTGACATGCTGAAGTCTCTCAATACCCTGTAAAAAATACAGTCCTTCTTTCCATTTTCCTACTCCAATTGGAATATGCAAAGTAAGATTTTGCAACATACAACATGTCTTAGCGAACACCGCTACACAATTCTTATCATCGATTACTTGAGATACTGAGATAAGATTGCATTTCAATTCCTCTACAAAGAGAACATCTTTCAACGTTAATGATTTTGTCAACACTACACTTCCTTTTCGATCACAAAAAACTGTGGTTCCATTAGGTAACCCAACCATACTTGGTGTTACTTAATAAATGTCAAACATATGATCCAATGTCCCTGTCATATGATCTGACGCTCAACTATCAATAATTCATTCATCTGTAATCTTACCAACTGGTTTTACAAAGTCTGATGTTGATCCAATTGATCGCACAATCTTTTCCCACTGATCTTTCGTCAATCCCGTCATCGTTTTCGACTTGAGGTGTGACACACCCCGTTTCTATATGTCAAACACCCGAGAAACAAATTTTCTAGATCCAGAGGCATCGTCATTATACGCGATGTGTGATACCTCTCGGTTTTGTGTGTTACACACACGATTTATAAAATTTCCAGAAACAACGTCAATTAGAGAAACGTCGTCATAACACAGATTTTCCTTCGATTCACCAGAAAAACCCTCATTCCTTCTGTTTTCACTATACTTTGCAGCCACCAAATAGGATATTGTTGCACTTTATAACACGATTGAATATCATTTTCATACTTTGAGCAATAAGAACATATGATAACTCTATTTCTATATCTCATTGATTATTTTGAGATTTTTGAACAAAACTTCCCAAGCTTTTTTTTTTCTCGGCTCTGATACTATATAAAGAGATGAATGTAACGATCTTATTATTTTCATTAGAAGAATGTGAAATATATACAAACTATGATTGCCATAAACGTAATATTTCCTAAAACTAATATGTACATAAACTATCAATCATAATAATCTTTGATTCTTCTACTCTTCTCAATAACACTGACTGTATTTATAGGTCTCAATTATACTTGATGAAGAAAAATAGAAAAAAAAAACCTTCAAAAAAAAAAAAGGAAGTAAAAATGGTGAAGTTTGACTATATAAAATTAATATAATAAGGAGTGATGAATAATGTGAAAAAGCCACAGCGATGATTATGTGGGCCTATAGCACTCAACTTACGGAATTCATAATACGTAAAGACGTACGTATTTGTTGGAACCTCTACTTTAGGTTTGTGTTTGTGAATATATTCTTCTCTATAGGTTTAATGGTATATATAAAACGGATATAGATGTTATAGTAATGCGCCACAAAAGATGCACTAAAATTGGATTAGACCCACATATAAAAAGGATGGTAGACTCAATTGTCCAATCAGCTGCCGACATTTCACATTTCTTGTGGTCAAATTATAAATCCTTAATTTGCAGAATGTCTCCATCCTATTGGTTTGTGTCGTTCACGCGTTACTTTGGAACACTAATTATCAATTATGTGCATGTAAATCAATTCTTAATGCTTTAGCCCACTAATTATTGGGTGGCATAAGTATAAAATCACTACCAATGAATATTAATCGTTCCCTAACTCAAAGTTGCTCACTACTTTCTATACCATTTTAAATGGTTTGTTAATGGTAGTAATTAGTGGTATTAATATGGGTCAAAATTTCGCAAATCTACATAGATTTTGAGCTTCAATCGGAAGCATTTGAAATTGCGGTGAAAATTTTTAAAAATGTATATATGTTAGAAGCGATATATATATATATATATATATATATATATATATAACATAAAATATAATTATAAAAAAGAACTAATAAACAAATACATTAATAATTTTTTGAAAAGAAAAATTAAAATGTTAAAAAAAACATCTATCACAAATATATATATATATATATATTGTATTCACCTATATTGTTTTATATTCTTTATTCGTGTAAGAATAAACAAATTATTCAAAATATATTTTCAATTGTAATTATTTTGGTTATGGTATTTTAAATCGTTAAAAAAATAAAAAAACTATGAATTTAAAAAATGAAAATGATCTTATTTATTATGCTTTTTAAATTGATATTTGTAACTATGGTATATTTTTTAGAAATATATAGAAGTTTTTATTTAATTATTTATTTATTGCGATTCTAGTTATAGAATTGATACTTCTAAAAAGTTTTCAATAAAAGAATCGACGTTTTCAAATTGACTACTATTGGAATCGCGCTTCCACGACTTTTCTTTGTGCTTCTACGACGCTTTTTGTGCTTGTATGGCGCTTCCTGAAGCTTCCGAATTGGATGTTGATTCTGAAGTGAGAAGCGGAGCTCCGATAAAGCTTATGTGCTATTAGGTTTTGAATTTTGAGTATAACAAAGTCTGTTTATATTTATTTATCAGATTTTGGTTAAATGGATTTTGAACATATTTTAAATATATACGAGTTTAGATTTTTCTTAATTTAAATATTTGGTTAATTTTATAAATTCTTGAAAGGTTTGATTTTGTGTTAATTTTTTATTTTTTGTACGAGGTAATATGTGTATTGAGTGACATGAACAATGTAATTTAACTATTTAAAATGTATGTTCTTAATGATGTAATACGTGCATTTCGTTATCAGTATATGAATATAATGCTCGTAAAACGTTTTTATATGACCAATTTAATAACTTCACCAAATGTCATACGACATATATTAAAAAAAAATTGATATGTGAAAAATAATCATAAAAACTATAATGTTTGCAATCAATAGTATTATTAAATAGTTAAATGTATTTATAAATTTAATACTACATAATTAAATTTAAATTTGTATAAGAGAGTAAGACATATATTTTAAATTACATAAGTGATGGTTTTAAAAACATATATATTAATTTTGATAACTTCTCTATAATATCTTTTAAATTATAATTAGCAACAACTAAATTTGTTACTCCAATAATTTAACTTTTAAAAGAAAATCATGTCATGCGCATCAACCTGTGGAAATAAAGATCCAAAAGCACTAATTCTTATCCTATATATTATATTTATTTTATTTCCAAAATAAAAAGTTACAATTAGTGAAAAGTATATATAAATTTAAAACTACATTAGGAAATTTATAATTTAATAAGAGAGTAAATATATATATATTTAAAATCCATAAGTCGTGGTTCTAAAAATAACAATCTTACCAGTCATTATAGATATTGAAAATACATTTAACCGGTCATACGACATAAAATATTCTTATAGTGCAATTAAAAAAGAAAATTACAAAACAAAAAGATATGGAAATATTCAAATTCAAAAAAATGAAATTCTTCGACTAAGAAAAAATATTATCTTTAAAAAAGTTGGTTATTCTATTAAAAAACAATTGAGTTTAAAACCATTAGTTTTATTTAATTTATAAAAGAAATTATATAGAAATCGAATAAGTTAGTTTTCTATAATTTCACTCTTATGGTTGGGGTATGATTATTATTTTAGAACCATGACTTATGCGATTTTATATAAAATGATAAAAATATGGAATTATGAAACAAAAAGATATAAAGAACAAAAATATTCGGATTTAAAAATCTGAATCTAAACAATCAAATTTTTTCGGGGTTGAGTAAGACTAATATTTGTTAATCCTTTTACGTTAGCGAAGTACATAATATACTTTTGATTTGATGATGTATAATCCGCCAATCACAGCGTGAATCTAAAAAATGCAATAACATAGACTCGATTTGTTCTCTGTGTAAGATAAAATATGTTCATAATATTTGTTCTTCTCAAGTTGAACATCATTACTTCTATATCACATTATGTTTTATGAAACAAATTAAGAAGAAAATGTAATTAATCTCACAAACCCCATCCATTATATTGATATTTGTTCAATAACTACAACATCTCGTTCAAGTTTAAATTAGGCAATGATTTTTTCCTACCGTAAATATTTGTGATGCAATGACTTGTGTGTCATGTGGTGCCCATCAATTTCTATAATAAGCTGAGAATGATTATTTCTTTTGTTTCAATAATATTAATTATGCATTATGATAGGTTTGAACTCGGGTAGTAACATAGTGACAACACTAACAAAAATCATTAGACTGCAAACTATTAGTCTATATAGAATTTTTATAGTCTATATAGTATTTTTATAGTCTATATAGTCTATTGAATTAAAGCAAACAAACTCTCTCTCTCTAACAACCTTTTCTTCTTCGATCTTCCGCTTCTTGATTTCTGATTTTTGTTTGATCTTCTTTCACGTTTCTTCTTCTTTGCAGGTTTGTTTATTTTGCTCCATGTGAAGTCTTCTTTGCAGCTTGCTGATCCCTTTACCAAGCCTTTGTATCCAGCATTGTTCAAGAATTTGGTAAGCAAGATGGGTTTGCTCAATATTTTTGTCCCATCTTGAGGGGGACTATTAGTCTATAAAGTATTTTTATAGATTTGATATTAGAGATTGTGAGTTGGTATATATAAACCAACATTTCATTCTGGTTATTTTTGGTTATCTGGTTGGCCATCTTATTTTGATAGATTGTATATAAACACAACCAGCACATGTAATTACTTGGTTAATCAATGAGAATGAGTTTATTTACCAATACAAACCATATGCTTTGGTGGATAATGATTTTATATATATCGTGTTTACAAGATAATATAATAGGAAAAGAGATATTGTGTATATTTTCATTTTAGATGAGATTTCATAAAAGAAATTAAACTACTCTGTTTTTATGAAATAGAAACATAATAATATCATATGTAAACACGATATTTCATTCGAACATTAAAGTTCGTAAAAGCATTTTTACTACTCTATAAGGATTTTTCACAAAGATCTTATTTTTTATATTAAAACATCATATATTTTATAGTTTTAAAATATTCATCCATTTATAAGAATATATCATATAAATTGTCAAAATTTATTCCCTCTATTTTAACTAAATCAGTTTATAAATTTGTTTTTCATTTCAAATAAGTGTATTTTATATTATTTTGGTTCGAACATTAATATTAAATATATAATGTAACCTTATATCTTATTAAAATATCTAAAGTCAACGTAGTTTGCACTGTTTAATTGATTTTTCAACATATTTTTCTTAATATATGTTAAATATATCAACCAAAAATTATTAGTTATTGTGAAATAGAGAAATTTAAAATTTTTATTTAATTGATATTTAAAACACCACTTACAATAGAATATATTAATACACCCTACCGTGAACTAAATCATATTAATTGGAAAAAAATGTATGTACATATAAACATAAATTATCGTAATAAATTGTGTACATAATTTGAAAATTACTAAGTTTTATTCGAAATATAAATTAGTGATATTTTTCGTGCAGGTGTATCTCTGTTTTCTAGATGTTATATTAGTAATTGAAAAGAAGAGATAAGGCTTATAATGCAAACTAAGAAGAAAAATGGGAGAAATGACTTATAATTATACTTAAATTAAAAATCTATTAAATAAATGTAGATATAATATTTTTGTGTGATATGAATTAATGGTCATTTTATCTCTACTAGATAACAATACTACAACATTAATAGGAAAGTTTTTTGTCATCTTAAATATTATATATCAAAGGTGGAATATATGGATAAAAACCAGAATCCAAGATTAAACAATACCCAAGATTTAAAACCAATGAGGCCCTACAATAAAGACCAGTAGAGAAAAAATATAAACGACGAATAAAAACACCTCTCACAAATGAGAGGCTAACTATATAATCCACAAAATAAGATGACTCAAGGCAAGCGAATATAATGCATCATACTGATTGGACCATGCTAACAAGCAAAATGAAAGGCCAAAACTAATCGCAACAAAGACAAATATACGATTAGAGCTTCTTCTTATAGAGATGAATATACTATCTCTCGAAGAAAAGTGCACACAAACTCTAAGCCGGTAAAAAGGAACCAAATGAACTTACAGAGCCACTGAACTATTGAAAAGGGAGAAGTCATAAGATTAGAATGCCTCAACAACAACCAAGGTGAGAATACATATCTCAGCCGAATCCAATAAGTAGAGATAATGAGTAAAATTCCTCGACCTCGAAGATGCCAAACTCATAAGAGAACTGAGAAAGACCGAGGATAAGAGAAAAAGAGACCACTTCGGAGTAAAAAGAATAGAGAGAAAGCTAGCTTGAAAACGCAACACCAATAAAAGCTGAAATCCCTAGATAGACGGGATCCAAGGTTAAAACCCTAAAAACTAATGGTTTCGAGGCACCACGAATAGAGTAATGCTTGTAAACCAAACAAAATCGTGAAGCGAGACAGAGAACATGACCCATAGGAGAAACGGTCGGAACCACAAGAAACGTCCAACCCTTAAGAGCTAAGCCACCATAATCGTGACATATCTAGAGACCTATAGTAAGGAAGACAGTGCTTTACCATAATCAAGGGAAATGACCAAGGTCGAAAGCCCCCACTCGCAAAGAAGAAACTCACTAGGAGAGACTAAACCGACATTCACTCCAAGTTGAACAAAACGTGACAACAAACAGACAATCCCACCACAAGAGCCAAAGGTGAAGCACTCACCAAACTATAGTAGTGATAAATCCCAAAAGCTAGAGAAAAATAAGCACCATAAGAGAGCGAATATTTGAAGCATGCCAAGCAAATACAGAGGGGAGCCACCGACGAGGACAAACCACACTGTTCACTGAGACAATGGAAGAAACATGGAAAAAAAAAAAGAACTAATCCGATGAGAATGAGACAAAACACCACAATTGACGACGGAGAAAGAAACATAAAGAAAACAAGACAGAAGAGGGGCGATGCCGTTTGGCGTCGTCGCCACCTCAGACATAAATGAAAGAAAGTGAACCGCGCCTAAAAACTCGTGCACAAAAGAATAGGAATTATAGTTTTTAATTTTTTTTTTTTTATTTCTTCATTGTTTCACCCCTTTCATTTTTTTGTATTTTAGTTTTTTAATAAAATAAAGATTCAAAATCAGAATCTATAATACATAAAAAAAAAAAAAATTCTAAGCTCTCTCAACATATCCACATAAGAGTAACAGATGTTCAATAAAAGTCTGCCACGTAATCACACCTGATTAATACTCTTAATGTTGTGTTTTAATCTCTTCCCCTCTTTTGAAACGTACTTACTATTCATATATAGTTGATTTCTCTTGCTTATGGCATTAATGGCGTTGTTATTTAGGTGTTCTAATGTACGAGAATAAGGTATCGTCTTGCTTCTTTCTCGTTTGTTAAGTGTTAGTGTTTTTGTATTAGAAAGGAAAGTGGAGAAGACGATGACAATGGTGAATTTGATTATGAGAATACCAAGAAGCTTGAGAAGCTTCTCCTTTTCAGTTTTCTCATCAAATGGTAGCGCTCGAAGCCCTAATCCTCGCTGTAATATGGAAATTTATTTTAGTTACAGGTTCACCGCTAGTGATCGGAGGATCTAGCGCTGATGTATGGTCGATCGTGGAACTGTTGGAGAAGATATGAAAATTGTTGATGAGAACAAGATCCAACTATCATAACAAAGTGAAGGAGCCCACTGATAGCATCTGTGAAATTGGTCTTCGAGTTCCAGTTAAGAATACTCGATTTCTTTGTCTCCTACTCGATTCATATTGAACTAACCCAGAATCGCAATTCAGAACTAAAAATTTGATTTGTGTGGGTTCGTTTATGACTGAACAATGTGATTGATGTTGATGGATCTGCTATCATAAAACTACTTAATCATAAAACTAGCTACATGGGGATGAAATTTTTTTTCCCCTTGAGGTAGTAGTTCTAATCGGTGTAAAAATGTTGGAAGTAATGTTGTTAAGAGTGACTTGAATCTGAAAGGAAGTTGTGTAGCTTGTGGTGATGGATGCAAATCTAAGGCTATCTCACTTAAGAATTACTGTCAACTTCATATTCTCTTTGATAAAAACTAAAATTTGTACACATCTTGTACTTACATCAATAAAAGGTTCATTCCATTCTCCTTGTTATGTGATTTTTTGAAAAATTATAGTATCATAGATCATCTGCATAGTTAGATCTCTATGTTGTTCTGTTAGTGATGATCTCTATATTGGTGCGTGGTCTATGTGTTTTAAGTTTTAACCATAGTGGAGTTTTATAGTTTAGGTTGGTAGTAAAGTAATTGACAAAAAAAAGCTTTATGTTGTCTCTTTGTTTTGATCTTTTGCAAAAAGACAGGATTACGATTGTCTCCACTATTAGATACTTAGATCTCCATGAAGTTTTATATGTGATGGTCCAAAACATGGACTAGATATCAGATGATATCTTTGTTATTACATTTAGTTATTTAGTTTGCTATCTCTTTGATTTAAAGAACATAATTGTGTATTTTGACTTGGTATCATTGTATTGTTGATTCAGAGTTCAGTCAAAGGCAATAACTTGTCTGAAATAAAGTGATTTTTCCCTCTGTAATGTGCATTTCCATAAAGCCCGAAAGGATGTTGTTAGGGATTTAATTTCGCTCTCACACATGGCTTGCTTGATCTATGAAATCATCTTTAACTTTCAAAACATAATCTGAGATAGTCATGTCCATACATGTTTGATGTTTTGTGTCTTAAGGTTAGATTTTTCAAATTCTAAAGCTTAATTATTGGCTATTTATTATTAGTAAGATCATTGGGTCATTGTAGAAGGTGTTTTAATATATAATTATTTGGGTTAGATTACTATATGATCTATAGAACTTTGTTATGTGTGACGATTTTTGAAAGTTAACTTTTGGTTGGTAACGGTAGCCAAGTTACTTTATTTTTCTCTTTTCTTACTTGCTTGAGGATTAAAATTCAAATAGGCTTTTATGTGCTCTTTATATGTGATGTATTAAGTAGGAGAGGCCTATGTATAAGAAATTGTTTTACGTTCTTAAGCTTTGAAGCATTTAAGCTTATAAGTAACTGTATAAAGTGTCTTGGGGCTATTATGGATTTTTTTTCAAGCTTTGAGTTTGTTAAGAAACTATTTTTTGTTGCCTGATGTCGAAGAAAATGCCCACTTCTATAGATCGATACATACATGTGTATCAAAAATATAGTATTCAAACATTTGATAGAAGGATTGTTTCATTTTGCCTCATAGATATATAAGTGGGGTGCAAAATAGTTGTAAGCATCACCATTGACGGCCTCTGTTATGTAAAGATGTACTTAATTTCTTTCTTCTTTTTAAGTTATGTAGCTGTTGTGCAGATTTTCAGTTAGATTTAGATAAAAGTTTGTATCTTTCCTAGGTAAATGAGAGAAAATATGGATGATTGGGGTAAAATATGTATATTAGACATCTATGTTCCTGTGAGTACTTAACATGCTTTTGATTTAGTGGTTCCATAACATTTCTTTACCTAAATGACGTGTATCAATTTATACAAATTATTGTGAGGATGTGTATTTGAAGTGTGTTTTCAAGCTTTCAAAATCGGTGTGACTATCTTGATTTATTTTTAATGCACTTACACAAAAATTTAAAGAAACATGAACTCATGTTGTGGAGGTAACTATATGTCGTTTTATAAGTCATGGTGACCGATAATAAATTGTCAAAAAAAGTTCTCTTCTTGGGAGAGTTATAAGAGGTTTTATATGTACAGAAGCATCAAAATTTGAACGTTATATTATTCTTTTGTAGATATAAGTTATAAAAAACTTGACAAACTGAGAAAATGTATAATAAGAACAAAAAAAATTTAAGAACTATCCAAAATTCAGACATGTAAATAGAGAAGATAAGCGCACGCGCGCACACACACATATATATATATATATATATAAATATAACTTAGACTAGAAAATATAAATATCATCATAACAAGAAATGCAAAATATTAGTCTTTAAATGGATTAATATATCTACAACGTAACAAAGCAAATGACACCTTGATAAAGCGTTTGAAATAAAGTCTCACTTCACTAAGAGCGTCTCCAAAGAACATTCTATAACTTTAAATTTGAAATTTTTTCTCCTCCAAAGGGACACTTCAAAACTTCAATATTTGAAATGTTACTTTCTCACACTTCAAATATGAAGTGTATACTTTCTCACACTTCAAATTTGAAGTGCCACATTTTTATTATATTTTGGTCCCTGAGTTTATTTATTTAATACTTATAAGTTGTATAATTATTATTTTGGTACCAACATATAATTCGTATTAATATTACATTTTCCGCTTCCATTTCTCTTAACGCTAATTGTTTTACTTGATTTTGCAAACGTAATTGAGTTAATTCGTAATTCTTGTTCCTAGTTGTTGCACTTTCTTTTAAAAAGTCAAGGATTTTTTTCATTTTATGAGAACAAAGTTTCAACACTCGAATGATTACCTTCAAAGATCTTTCTTTTGAGTTTTTTGTTCTTCCATCCAATCGGACGTTGTGATGAAAAAATAATTTCATGCTCAATTTCAACAATTTCTATCTCTTAATTTGATGATAAAAAATAAAGAGACTAATCAATCACTTCGTAATGCATTGATCGAGCATATATAAGAGCATTATGGAAAGACCAAAATAAAACAATAATGATTTCTTGCCAAAATGAATCATATAAATTATAAAATATGTTGTGAACCTACAAATCAATAGGAAACAAAGATGCCAATAAACGAGAAATCCAATTTTTATACCTATAATCTTGGCTAGGAGATATGTCTTACACGACAATAAATTAACCTTAAACAACTAACATAATGAATAACAATAATAAAAACGAGTAGGCTAAAGAAAAATAAATCGTCCCTATCATCATTTCCTTAAATATAGAAAAATTAAACAATTACATAAAAAGAAAATGTAAATGAAACAATAAAGAAAAAAAATGCATNTTGCCATAAAAGTCAACAAAAAAAAAAAAAAAAAAAAAAAAAGAAAGCAAAACACTATATTTTAGCAAAAAAATTAAAGTAACAAACACTCCACAATTAATAGAAAATATCTATACAATGACATATAAGAACATTTTGTTCACAATTCTATACTATAAAAAGATAAAATTAAAAATAGCTATGTCATTACGAAAAAAATACAACATAAGGTACAATATCTTTCTCTAACGACTAAGTACTACAATCACACAACTCAAATTTCAAAGATATCATCAATTTCTAGCTAATGTATCCCAACATCAACAAACAAACATGATGTTTACTAACCAATGCTTTACTAAATATCTTACATACATCAATAGAGAAAGCTACAACAAACAACACTCTATGTCTCGACGTGACATTGAAAATAGAAAATCGAAACCCAAATGCTAGATTAGATGTCGATGTCTTGATTGGAGAACTATAAATAACGTAAACAGTTGCTACATAAAATGATGATAGAGATTGTTCGATAGGATTAAACAACCCGAGTGCATCAAACAACATTGAAAAAAATTTTGTGCAGCCACAAATACCACATCGTATAAATATATATCAAACTGATTATTGTAAATGAAAACAAGTGGTCATAATTGTATACAAAATAATATGAAATATAACAACACCCTATTGGATAAGCAGTGCAAAAAAAATCATACCAAAAAGAAAAAATATAAAATTAAAAATAACAACTAAAATTAAGTAATTGTGGAAACAAAATAATGTTACTTAAAATAAGCAAATAACTAACACAATTAATTTGTTAATAATAGAAATGTAAAACATATATCCCTCAAAAAAGAGAAAAGATGAAAAAATAACAGTCAGAAAAGCAGAACAAAACATAATTAATCACTTTCTATCATAAAATATAAAAATTGATTAAAATTAAACGGTATGAAAATTCATCAAACAATAAACCAAACATACTCCTATTAAAGAAAAATTCAAAACGAACACAAATATAATATAATGGAAACCTTGAAAATGCATAAATACTCGAACTAGTTATCGTACAAAACAAAGTAAAACCGATGGAATATTTGAAAACATTGACAACAAAACAAGTATACTAAAAAAAAAGAGAGAAAATAAACTATAAACCAAAAGTACGAAAGCAAAAAAAAGCAGAAAATAACCGAAAAATAAATATGGTAATAAAAGATAATGGGTATAAAAAATAACACATAAGCAAAATATAAAATAGATATATTAAAAAAAACTATCAAAAAGACGACAACATTAATAAAATGATCAAAAATTTTACAATGATCAACAAAAACTTAAAATTTAACAAAAAACCAAGCAATAATAAATAAATAAAATAGTAAAAACATATTAAAGTATCAAAACAAGATAACTAATTGACAAATAAAACTAGAAAATAAAAAAATAAATATTTAGAGTAAAATCGAATAACAATAAATGTGCATCGCGCGTGGTGAGAATCTAGTCTAATATAAAATATAATTTTTTCTGTACATTTCGTAGTTTGCATGTTTGAAAAGCTTTTAATGTAATTAACATACATTGATAAATTAAAAACATTAAAGTACTATTCTATTTATGAATAATGTTGGTGACAAAAAAAATTATGAATAATGTTCTATTCTACTTCTCCACTGATAACAAACAACATTTATTGTTTATACAAAAGTATTTATTGTGCCTTCTAATGCTTGTGTAGGCCAGGTTGCATCCTCTAGATGGTTTATTCAACGTTCAAGACTAGCAGAGTTTAGGCGACTTCATGATCAGTTGGTGCGTCTTCCCTTACCACGTCCTGGTGTTGGTCCGAACATCGCATTATGGCGTCATGGTCAAGACCAATTCAAGCCTTTCTTCTCCTCAACAAAAACATGGATCAAATTCGTAACTCCTCATGCTAAGATTCCTTTGTCCTCATCTATTTGGTTTGCTCAAGCTATTCCGCGTTATGCGTTTATTTTCTAATTTACAGTTCTTGATCGGTTATCTACGGGAGATCGTATGCGGCGTTGGGAAACTCATCAACCGTGTGTTCTTTGTAGCGTCACTTCCAGCATTATTCAGCATCGTCTGACGCCTGACTGAACCAACATCGTCACTTCCTTGCGGAGCCATCTCACATCTCGCCTCGACACTATTCTTCTCCAACTTTTCTTTCAAACCGCTATATATCCTATATGGCGCGAGCGCAATGGTCGAATCCATAGACAGCAACATCACCCCCCATTGATAGCACCCGCACTTTTGTGATACGCTACATCTCAAATTGGATCCCTAGCCTTCGTTATGATCCATTATCCCCTCTTCACCAGCTTCACGCTCGATGGCAAGCGCTACATCCCTAGCGTTCATCATTTCCACTATTAACCACTACCGATTATATCACTCTCTATACTTATGTTATTTTTCTTCCCCTTTAGGTTGTGTCAAATCGGTTGTACTTTTTTTTCTGAATGCTAGTTTTATCCCACATGATTTTTTAGCATCCTGTTTTAATGTGGCACAAATTTTGACAACTCTCATCACCTAAGGGCGCTTACCTCTTTGCTTAATTTTCAGTTTCAGAAAACAGTTGAGATCCACTCTATGTAAATAATACATTTTCTTTTCTTTGGTTAATAAAGTTAACATTTAATAAAAAATATATATATATATATATAATAGCGGTACTTAAAAAAAATGGATGACCAACAATGAAAATTCTCCCTATGCATTGCACTTACTATAACTAGTAATAATTGGTGACAAAAAGAATAGTAATAATTGCACTGAATAAAAAGCTATGCATTGCACTTACTATAACTAGATCTACCTTCTTTCATTATTTGATTACACTCCTATGATTCATTTAACCACTAGCCATATCGATCTATTCTCATTTTTCAAAATTTTAACCTTATGTACCTACCACCTACTTCTTTTTTTATAAGGTAGAAAGAGTTAAGAGTTTGAAACCCTTAATCTCTCTTCAGGGTGAGTGATAACCGTCGAATAAATTATTTACCAGGTTTTCTGATGATTTAAAGCACGGCATCATTTTCAATTGGTTATTTCAATTGGTTAAGAAGAAATGATTTCGTAATTCCGCATTTAATAAGAATCGATCTCTAATCTAGACCAATAGAACAATTCTTTCTTAAATGTAGTAAGATCATGACTACTTGTTGCCTACAACCTACTTTCATTGTTCTTTTATGAATTTAATAGTAGAATGCAAATGGTTAAGGCTTATTTTGGAATGAGGACCTGGTTTCGTTTATGGAACGACTTTTCTAGAGCCAATGATAACCACATTATCATTATTTTGCCTCTTAAAAAGTGTCTATAATCATTTGGTTACCACACCAACATGCATAATATCTTTTTATCATTTTACTAACATTGGAGTTTACTTTACAAGATTTTAAACTCAACGTCTTGGCCTCTTGGGCTAAAAGGTGAAACTTTTGAGAGGTAGTGGAGAGAGAGAGACTAAAATATACTATGAAACAAACATACAAAACTCTAGATGATTCTACATATTTATAATTATTGTGGTAAGTATTGTAAAGCTACTAAATTGAAAATGCCCACTAACAAAGTACTTTATCACACAAGGAGACATTAAAAAATATATATGAAAAGAAAAAGGCGTGTGTGTATGATTGATGACCAGCAATTTGGAAGGATCAAGATCAACTTCACCCTTCTTATCGTTTTAAGGGATACTCTCTTCTTCTTACACTTAAATTTAATTAAATTAATTTTCTTAAAGTATGGTTTTTGTACAAACACTCGCCGTTTAATCAACAATTTTCTTATACAATATTAAAACCTCCTCCTCTGATGCTTCCGGCTATTTGATTTTAACCAATTTATTCTTTCTTTAACCTTTTCAATTCTTTAATAGATTGGCATAGATACCTGATTTTGATGTATAACTCATTTTAGTATATAATAATACTAGACAAAATATCTAGCAAGCTCGAATTGTGCCAAAATAATGAAAAGGCTTGTTTTTCACACTACTCTGTAAAATTATAAATTATAAGGTTATCGGAAAATACACATTGATGATTGGTATGTTCTCACAACTATAACACTAATTTTTAACTTTTTAACATTTAATTTTTATCTAACAAAGTAGTTGTGCTCTAATTGTTACCGCATTGGAAAATGAATCGCTCTGTTGATTTAGATCAAAGATCGATTTTCTTTGAGTGCGGAATTACAAAATCATTTCTTCTTGGCTAGTCGAAGATAGTGCCTCGCTTTATGCCCATTAAAAACCTGATTATTAAAGACTTCAGTCCTAGCTCTTTCTACCTTACAAATAAAAAACATTATATTTTTATATAAAGTTGATATATATTAGAAGACTATGTTTTTGTCGATGCTAAAATATTTATAAAATATGAGTATAAGTATTTTGTTTATATAACAAAATACGTATGTGTATTGCAATAGAGCCTTTATCAAGCAAGCAGGAAGACCCATGGCAAGCCGGACTAACTCCACAAAGGTTCATGCATATTGGCAAAGGTTCATTGCTACATATAATCCTACTCATCGGAATTAGAGACTTATGCAAATAATTTTTCAGGATTGTAATAATTATTACTATTTTTCATGGGAGGAAATCCTTAGAAAAATGATGTTCGCCTCAGTTATCTCTTTAATTTATATTTAAGAGTTTTTAGTTTTTTTTTTATATATTACTCTCAACAGCTCAGTAGAATTTTGTATATGTGTTGTTCTTTTACAAAAAAAAATGTTATTATTTTGCATTTAGTCAATGGCTGGCAATATTTGAGATCTCGAGTGGATAATACTGTTGGATAATTTCATATCTTGGAGAACAAGATATCTTTAGGAGAAGTTGATCTTAAAGATATAAAAGATAAGGTTTACAAAAGAAGGAATTTATTTTAGATAAGGTTTTGTTTGAAGATGCAAAGAATTAGAAAAAGAAATGGAAAAGAAATTGATGCTGCAAATGGAAAAAATGACATTGGAAAAGAAAAGGAAAGCTGTTGGAAATAAGAAATCAGACAGCAAGGAAAAAGGAAAGTTGTTGTAAAACAAAAAAGACAGCAACCTTGAAGCAAAAGGAATAATGGAGAAAAGGAAAGATGAACAAGAAAGGAAAATGGAAAAAAGGAAATGAAGGAAAGAGATTTCGTGGCAAAGGGTTTATGGACTAGTATAAATATGAGACCAAGGAGAATGAATGAGATTAGTTCTCTTGGCCGTCATAGTTTATACCTAGTTTGTGAGAACATGTTCGTGTGTATGTGCGATTGTCATAATACAGCATCAGTGCGGCTGAGAGGTTGTGAGAGCAGATCGACAGAGCAAGAACAACTGTGTCTGAGCGATTGCAGAAACAGAGAGCAGATCGTCTGAACAGACAAGGGATTGGGTCTAAGCGATTGAAAAAATAGAGAGCATATTGTCAGAACAGACAAGGGATTGGATCTGAGCGATTTGGAGAAGCAGATCATCAGCGTGGCTGAGTGACTGGAGAAGCATATCGTCATAAGTGAAAGGATAGGATCTGAGTGATTGCAGAAGCAGATCATCAGCGTGGCTGAGTGATTGCACAAGCAGATCATCAGACATGAAAAGATTAAGAAAATCAAATTCAGTGTAAAATAAAAAGAATATTGTAATTGTGATTTGTCTTAATAAAGTATAGTTGAAAAGAAGTTGTGTTGTGTTTTGCTCCTATTTACACTTTCATTTGGTATCAGAGCGGGTACTTGTCAAGAAACTAAGGTTTCTATCTAAACAAGTAAGATCCTGGGGATGGACAACACACAACACACCACTACCCGCAGTCTGATTCTGGATCTTGACAATTTTGGCTAGTGGAAAGTTCATACTCGTGAGCACATCAAGGGAATTGATGAAGATGCTTGGACGATAGTTGAGGATGGTTGGACAGCTCCACATATAAAGAATGACAATGGTGAACTGTTTGGAAAACCAAAAGCAGAGTGGACGATAGCTAAGAAAACTATGTCTAAGTACAATTCAAAAGCCCTAACAGCAATCTGGATTTCCTTAACCAAAGATCAGTTCAAGAGAGTCCAAGGGTGCACTATTGCAAAAGATGCCTAGGATACATTACAAGCAACTTACAAAGGAACAAGTTATGTCTGTAAAATAAGGATTGATATGCTTGCATCAGACTTTTAAAATCTGAGAATGGGAGAAGATGAAACAGTTGAAGAGTTCAACGATAAGATTTCCTCGATTACCGACGCAGCTGAAGTGTTAGGAAAACGCTACAAAGAAAAGAAGCTGGTCAAAAAGTTCCTTCGAAGTCTGCCTGATAAGTTTCAATCGATGAAATCAGCCATACACGTAGCCAAGGATTCTGACGAAATGAAATTCAATAAGGTTGTAGGCATGATGCAGGCACATGAACTTGATCTCTCTATAAAGATGATTAAAGGAAAAGGTATTGCACTGACAGCAAAAGAGAAAGAAAAACCAGCTGAGGATCTTGAGGAAGAAATTAAACTGATGCTGAGAAAGTATGTCAAGAAATATGTTGGAACACCTAGGCGTGATGATAAGCCTGGTGAAAAATCAGACTTCATATCAAGCAATGATCGAGCACCTAGAGGATCAAAAGTTTAGTTTCATGAGTGTCGAGGGTTTAGACATTACAAAGCCGACTGTCCTAATACCAAGAAGAAGGAATTACTCAAGTGTCGCGAGTGTAAGGGTTTTGGACACACAAAAGCTGAGTGTGCAAATCTCACTAACAGGAAAGAAAAGTCCATGATGAGCTGGGAAGGTGAAGACACATTAGAGTCTGATCAAGATGAGGAAACATTGAATCTAGATGCATATGGTGGTGTAATTGAAGAAAGCTCAGACAGTGAATCTGAAAATGAAGAGGAAGAAACAAAGCTGTCATTACTTGAAGATAGTAGCTTTCCGTATGAAACTCTGATTGAAGTCAGAAATCAGAATCTTGAGTTAATTTGTGACAACCAGAAGCTACAGGAGAAAATGAAACTACTACAAACTGCCATAAATGAAGAAGAAAAGAAGAATATGTTGCTGGAGTCTTGAGTGAGCAATTAAGAAATATCAAGATGTTGACAAAAGGTACCAAAGATCTTGATAAAGTACTTGCTATGGGTAGAGACAACAACATAAGATATGGTTTAGGGTATCAAAGACACACTCAAGGTTCTATGTCGTTTGTCAAGTCATCAGTCAGTCATGCTGCAGAACTTACATGAACACATCAGACAAATAAGGTGATCATGAACAGACAGCTCAACAACCAGAATTGGCGACCAAGGGATCAAGGGTACTATCAGTCACAACAAGTCAGAAATCAGTTGTGTTTCTACTACAGAAAACCAGGACATTACAAGGCCCAATGTTATCTCTGGGAGGCCAGACTATATCAAATCAAACGTCACATGGACTATTATCCTGATAAGGTACGAAAGAACAAGGCTTGGGTCAGAAAAGACTTGTTGTATTGTTTCTCTGCACAAGCAGAAGCGTTTTCAGAAACTGAAGATGATGCTCAAACAGTAGAATTGACCTATTTCTCAGCTCAAACAGCAGTGTCAATAAAGACTGAAGGTGATGTTGAACCAGATGTGGTTATGAAGAGTTCATATGTAACTAAGTGGTACTTTGATAGTGGTTGCTCAAGACACATGATAAGAATCAAATATGAGTTGCTAAAGTATGAAGAGGCCAACACAATCAAAGTCACTTTTGGAGGAGGAGCTATAGGTAAATTCAAAGGCAAGAGTGAAACAGGTGGATATGGTAAACGAAATCTCCAGAATGTGTACGTGGTTGATAAGCTGATTGCAAATTTGATCAGCGTAAGCCAACTGTGTGATGAAGGGTTGGTTGTTATCTTCACAATGACAAACTGTCAAGCAACAGACACATCGGGTGACGTGAGATTGAGGGGCATCAGGTCTGGAAACGACTATTACATGTGAACACCTCAAGAACAGTTTATGGTTGCAACAATGACAAGTCATGAACTTACTCAAAAGATTTCTAAGTCAAAACCAGAAGAGAAATTTATGTGTAGACCTTAGAACAAGACAGTCATGGAGACAATGAATGTGGTGTTTGATGACATAGGTTCCCATGTTGTAGGGTTGATACACAATCCCACTCACTTGTCTGATGAAAAGGAGTCTGAAGTGCTGAGTGATACTCAATTTGATCATAATTCATCAGAATCAGACACAGAAACAGAAGTTCATCGTACTATTCACAGGAACCACTCAGAGAATGATGTTATTTGTGATCTACATGGAGGCAGGATCACATGGAAGAAACAAATTAATTTCAAAGAGATTGTCCAGTTTGCCTAATTTGTGTCGATGGTTGAGCCCAAAAATCACCAGGAAGCATTGAGTGATGAATATTGGATATTGTTGGAACAATTCGAGCACAGCAAATTCTGGAGCATAACACCTCGTCTAGAAGGTGTAAATGTGGTAGGTACAAAATGTATCTTCAAGAATAGGATTGATGAGACAGGTAATGTTTTGAGTAACAAGGCTCGTCTGATTGCACAAGGGTATTCACATGTAAAAGAAATGGATTTTGAGGAGACATCTGCTCATGCGGCACACTTAGAATCAATCAGATTACTACTAGAATTGGCCTATCATCTCAAGTTTAAGTTGTACCAAATGGATGTCAAGAGTGCGTTTTGAAATGGAGTACTCCAAGAGGAAGTGTATGTGGAACAACCAAAAGGTTTTGAACATTTAGAATATCCCAATCATGTGTTCAAACTGAAGAAAGCTTTGTATGGGTTAAATCAGGCACCTAGGGCCTGGTATGAACGTCTGACCATATGTCTGCTCGAACATGGGTACACCAGAGGAAGTGTTGACAAGACGTTGTTTACATACTCAAAGAATGGTGATATCATGGTTGTACAAATTTATGTCGATGACATTGTGTTTGGTGCAAAAAACAAACCACTCGTTGATATATTTGTTCAACACATGACTCGAGAGTTTGAAATGGGTATGGTTCAAGAACTGACTTATTTTCTTGGTTTGCAGGTTAACCAAACAGAAGAGTGCATCTATTTGAGTCAAAGCACATATGCAAAGAATCTGGTTACAATTTGAGCTTGACTCTTGCAAGATAGCCAGAGCACATATGAGTACAACCTACAAATTGTCTCGAGATGATGAAGGAGAGGATGTAGATCAGAGGCTTTATAAAGAGATGATTGGAAGTCTATTATATCTTACAGTCAGCAGACCAGAAATATGCTTGAGTGTAGGCGTCTGTGCAACGTATCAACCAAAACCGAAGGTGTCACATCTTCATGTTGTCAAGGGAATCATCAAGTATATCAAGGGATCATTTGATTTGGGTATTTATTACACCAAGGACACCAACATCAATCTCATTGGATATTGTGATGCTGATTGGACTGGGAGTCCAGATGACAGACGAAGTACAAGCGAGGGATGTTTCTTTTTAGGAAGTTTTTGCACTCAACTATTGTGGATGAATCAAATGGCCAATGACTATGGAATTCATACACACTCGATGCGGATTCACTATGACAATCAGAGTGCCATCAACATTGCCAAAAATCCAGTGCAACACTTATAGAACAAACATATTGACATCAGACACCATTTTATTCGTGAGTTAATTGAGGATAAACTAATTGTGGTTGAGCATGTGGGAACTGATTTTTAACTTGCAGATATGTTTACAAAACCACTGGTATTCAATCAGTTTATCAATCTTCGCAAGGCCATAGGAGTTTGTGAACTCTGATGAGCTGAGATTATGGTTGAGATAAATGGTCGAACAACACATACAATACATCAGGAAGATACTCTCAACATATCTTAGTGGCTGAAAAAGAGCTTCCTGTCATGCTGTCTAAAACAGCCAGTACTAGTATGGTGTATAAACAAGGAGGTCAAAGATCTGATCACAAAATAATGAAAATTGTAAGCAAAAAGAAGTCTTGTGATTTATAAAAAAAAAAAAGAAGAAAAAAGGGGTTGTTGTCTGAACTTGAGAAGTCAAGTGATGGTTCAGACATACATATATACATCTGCCTTGTTTATACACATCAGGGTTGAAAATTGTGCTTGTTGAAGATAAATGTATGCCAGTGTGAAAGACTAGTCAGCTACACATGTGTACATGTGTGTGCTGAAGATCAAGATCTGTGAGTTCTCGCTTAATCAGGTCACACGTTTCTATGTGCTAATATTTTCTAAAAAGTAAGACTATTAATGAGTTTGCTAAGTGTTCTTGATGATTATTTTTATTCTTGCATGCTCCCCATCAATAGTGTCTAGATACTTGCTTGTGGTTGTGTGTCAATACGTTTTAGGTTATGAGTCGCTGGTTAAAATGATTCCAAAAGTTGGGTTGATGTGTCTCTGATATGTCCAGTGCATAATCATGAGAACTGAGTTGATTTTCCAACGGTTAAGGCCCACTTATCTTCGTGAACTGTCATATGTCCTGATATTTGAACAGGCGGCAAGAGTGTATGATTGCAACTGTTTATCTGCAGAGCTTCAACTGAAGGGACATTAAATTTCCTCCTAATTTTGCATGACTGTTAATATGTATGGTTGGTTGGTTGGTTGTCAATGTGTTTCAGGACCCATATACACTTATTAGAATAGTCAACATGGTTGATGGACCCAATGGTTACATAAGCCCATCACGCGCCTTATTTTCGTATATGTTTAATCATGCTTCCGAGAACTGCTGCAAGCTCGACATTATCTCTGAGTATTGGTTGAAGCACAAATTCATTGCATCTTGTGTTTTGACTGAGTAGTCAAGCAAGGTGAGTAGGACCAGACCAGACCAGATCATCCTCAACGCACAAAATATTTGTTTCAAGGGGAGTAGCTCATTTTATGGGGGAGTGACTTACTGTTTGTTTTTAAACATAAACTTAACGTGTTCTGTCAAATGTCTACATGTGTGCTTTTGCATATTACATGTTGTGTTGGTCTTATTGTTTGTCTGTTGTGTTAATTATCAGGTGATCGTGAAAGTGCTTGATTGACAAACTCAATCAGAAAGGGAGAGATTGAAGATGCAAAAGAAAAAGAAGATCAAAGGTTGATCATAGAAATGCTGGAGTGACAAACTCAATCAAAAAGGGGGAGATTGAAGATGCAAAGATTTAGAAAAAGAAATGGAAAAGAAATTGATGCTGCAAATGGAAAAGCGGACATTGGAAAAGAAAATGAAAGCTGTTGGAAATAAGAAATCAGACAGCAAGAAAAAAGGAAAGTTGCTGTAAAAAAAAAAAAAAAACAGCAAGCTTGAAGAAAAATGAAGAATGGAGAAAAGGAAAGATGAACAAGAAAGGAAAATGGAAAAAGGAAATGAAGGAAAGAGATTTCGTGGCAAAGTGTTTATGGAATAGTATAAATATGAGACCAAGGAGAATGAATGAGATTAGTTCTCTTGGCCATCATAGTTTATACCTAGTTTGTGAGAACCTGTTCGTGTGTCTGTGCGATTGTCAGAGTACAACATCAGTGCGGCTGAGAGGTTGTGAGAGCAGATCGACAGAGCAAGAACAACTGTGTCTGAGCGATTGCAAAAACAGAGAGCATATCGTCTGAACAGGCAAGGGATTGGGTATGAGCGATTGCAAAAATAGAGAGCAGATGGTCAGAGTAGACAAGAGATTGGATCTGAGTAATTTGGAGAAGCAGATCATCAGCGTGGCTGAGTGACTGGAGAAGCAAATCTTCATAAGTGAAAGGATAGGATCTGAGTGATTGCAGAAGCAGATCATCAGCGTGGCTGAGTGATTGCACAAGCAGATCATCAGACAAGAAAAATTAAGAGAATCAAATTCAGTGTTAAATAAAAAGAATACTGTAATTGTGATTTGTCTTAATGAAGTATAGTTAAAAAGAAGTTGTGTTGTGTTTTGCTCGTATTTACACTTTCATTGTTTTCCTATTCCTATTAGATTAAGGAGTTTGCTTAATCTATATAAAGGATATATATGGAGAGTTGTTCCATAAGATCTAGAGAGATATTTAGTTTGGAGAGTGTTTCTAAATCAATAAAGAATAATTTTTTCTTTAATCTTTCTAGTTCATAACTTATCGATTTGAATTGGTGTCAGAGGGAGATCAAGATAAGACGTGTGAGTTAAACAAGAGCCAAGCATGGCCGAGGAACATAACCCACAACCAACGAGAACTAAGGATCTTCCCTCACCATCGATCCAATGCCCAATGTTAAGATCAACAAACTATACAGTTTGCGCGATAAGGATGAAAGTTACTCTACAAATAAGTGAAGTGTGGGGAAAAATCGATCCAGGAACCGAGGATCCAAAGAAGAACGTTGTGGCTATAGCACTTTTGTTTCAGACTATCCCTGAATCACTAATCTTACAAGTAGGAGTTTGGGACGCCATTAAGTCCATTAAGGAGTTTGGGACGCCATTAAGTCACGTCACCAAGGAGTTGAACGTGTAAAAGAAGGTAGGCTGCAAACCCTAATGTTGGAGCTAGATAAACTAATGATGAACAATAACGATGCAGTTGATGACTTTGCTGGAAAGATCTCAGGAATCGCAGCTCAATCATCTGCATTAGGAGAACCAATCGAAGAAAAAAAACTTGTGAAGAAGTTTTTGAAGGGACTTCCAAGGCACAAATTCGTATATAATGTTGCTTATCTGGAACAAGTCTTAGATCTAAAAGTAATAGGATTCGAAGACATTATTGGAAGAATTAAAGTGTATGAAGATCGTGTAAGTGAGGGAAAACCTAACGAGGATCAAGGAAAACTCATGTTTTCGAGCTCGAATAACAACCCTGGTAATTATGGAAACTCATGAGGAAAAGATAGAGAAGAAAATAATTGTGGAGGAACAGGAAATCAGGGAAACAATAACTCAGGTAGAAGTAGAGGTATAGGACGAGGAAGGTCCAATAACCAAAACCAAGCAGAAAAAAACGGAGAAAATGATCAGAAACCTAAAAGATATCGATTTACTATGATTTGCTGGGTATATGGCAAGGCAGGTCACTTTGCATCAACCTGTTATTAAAAGAAACAAAACCACCAAGAAACAAACCTCAATGAGACTCAAGAAGCCGACGATGCTCTCTACATGCACGAGGTAGTATTTTTGAACGAAAAAAGGTGTTTCCGAAACACTATGAAGAACATGACAAAAACACAAGTATGTGGTACTTAGACAATGGTGTAAGCAATCACATGACTGGAACAAATGATTATTTCTCAAGTTTGTATGAGAATATAAAAGGAAAAGTGAAAATTGGAGATGACTCATATGTTGATATAGTGGGAAGGGGTTCGATTATCTTTGTAAGCAACACGGGTGAAAAGAAATCTCTAAAGGAGATATACTACATACTCGAGATAAAACACAATATCATAAGTCTAGGGAAAACAACCGAAGATGGGTGTGAAGTGCTTATGAAAGGAAGTACATTAACACTAAGAGATTCAAAGGGAAAGTTGCTAATATAAGTAGAAAGATCTCCAAACCGTCTATACAAAACACCGATGGAAATTAATTATCCAAAGTGTTTTATTTTACAAGACAACAAAGTTATGAAAACATGGCACACACGACTTGGACATGTGAGCATTGGCGTGATGAACAATATGGTTAAGAAGCAAATGGTCGAAAGAATGCCACAAAAGTTACATGAAAGGGAGATATGCGACATGCTTAATGGGAAAAAAACACGAAAATTGTTTCCCGTCAAAGCAACTTACCATGTAAGCCAAGCATTGGAGCTAGTGCATGGAGATTTATGTGAACCAATCAAGCCACCAACACCTTCAAACAAAAGATATGTTTTCATATGGATTGATGACTTATCCAGATATATGTGGTCGATATTATTAATGGAGAAGAGTGAGGCATTCAATCGCTTCAAAGAGTTTAAACAGAAGATCGAAAACACCACATGTTTGTCGATAAAAACTTTTAGAACCGATCGAAGATGAGAGTTCACCTCAATAGATTTCAATCAATTCTGCAAAAAGAATGGAATAAAAAGGCATCTAATAGCACCCTACACACCACAACAAAAATTTGTAGTAGAAAGACGAAATAGAACATTAATGGAGATGACTCGGAATATCATAAATTAATGAAGGTAATGAATTCATTTTAGGGTGAAGCTGTAAGACATTCAACTTACCTCATTAATATAATTCCAACCAAAACTTTGAAAGAGCAGACTTTATATGAAAGCCTCACGAAAAAGAAACCTAATATCGAACATATTAGGGCTTTAGGATGTGTAGCTCATAAAAGAATCAATGTTCCATATCTTAAGAAATTAGATGAGAGATCAAAGATTGTGATCAATCTTGGAACCGAACCAGGTTCTAAAGCCTATAGACTCTACGATCCGGTTTCAAACATGATCGTCGTTAGTAGAGATGTGAACTTCAATAAGAAAAAAATATGGGAGTGGTCAAATACAACGATATAAAAAAATGGTGAACCAGGTATGTTCAAGCTTCCTATTTATGACCTAATGGACGACAGAGGAGAGCATGAAAACAATCAACACAATGATCAACATATAGACAATGATCATCAAGACATTAAGCCCTTAGATAAAAACGCATAAGAAGAAGAGAACATAGGTCACGACAAAATACAAGAGAAAGAACCGCAACAAATAGTAACAAGGTACGGTCAAAAAATCAAAAAACCAAGATACCTAGATGGTTACATACTATTTGAGGATCTTGAAGGTGAAAGACTCTTACTCACCCTTGATGGAGAACCAGAAAACTATCAAGAAGCAAAAGGCTTAAACGAGTGGGTAAAAACAATGAAAGCTGAGATAGACTCTATTACTAAGAACAAAATGTGGGAACTCATAAACAAACCAAAAGAAGTCAAATCAATAGGTTTAAAGTGATCTACATAATCAAAAGAATCGCAGAAGGCTTAGTGATCAAGCACAAAGAAAGACTTGTCATAAAAGGTTATGTACAACAACAATGCAGATTTTGAAGAATTTTTTGCTCATGTAGCAAGAATTAAAACAATTTGATTGTTGATAGTTATTTGGGCGACAAGAGGATGGGAAATACATCACTTAGATGTCAAGACTGCATTCTTAAACGGTGATCTAAAAGAACTTGTCTATGTAAGTCAACCCGACGGTTTCATCAAATAAGGAGAAGAAATTTGTGTATATAGGTTACACAGAGCCTTGTATGGTATAAAGCAAGCTCTAAGAGCTTGGAACGCGAAACTCGATCAACTTTTCAAGGAAATACGATTTCGAAGATGCATAAAAGAATCATCAGTATATCTAAAAGGTAGCGAAAAAGAAACTCTAATATTAGCTATATATGTCGACGATTTTTTGTGACGGGAAAGGAAGGTCATCGAACAATTCAAGAAAGGTATGTCAAAAAAATTTGACATGTCAGATCTAGGGAAGTTATCTTACTATCTAGGAATTGAAGTGATTCAAGGAAAAAAATGAATCAAGACAAAAACAAGAAGGTTATACGCAAAGAATTCTTGTGGATACTAAGATGGACGCCTGAAACTTGACTCACATACCAATGGAGTCGAATCTGAAAATTTCAACGGCAGAAAACAAGCCTGAGATTGATGCTACAGAATAAAGAAGAACCATAGGTTGTTTGAGGTATCTTCTTCACACAAGACCAGACTTATTTTATACATAGGTGTTCTAAGTAGGTACATGCAAAGTCCAAGAGAATAGCATTGGCAAGTAATCAAACATGTACTAAGGTATGTAAGAGGAACCACAAACTTAAGTTTATTCTTCAGAAGAGATGGATCAACTGAAAGTGATTAAATATAGTGATAGTAGTCACAATATCGATGTTGATGATGTAAGAAGCACTTCATGTCATATGTTCTATTACGGTTCATCACCAATCACTTGAACATCATGGAAGCAACCAACCGTCGCTTTATCCTCGTGTGCAGCGGAATTCATGGCAGCTACAGAAGCTGCAAAACAAGTGCTGTGACTCAAGGAATTGTTGAGAGAAGTTCTAAGACAAGATGAGAAGATCATACTTAGGATTGAAAACAAATCAGCTATCGCCCTAACAAAAAACCTGGTGTTTCATGGAAAAAGTAAACACATTCTATCGAAATATCACTTTATCAGAGAATGTGTGGTGAAATTGAAATCGAACATGTATCGGGTACAGAACAAAAGGATGATATACTCACTAAACCGCTAGCAGGGATCAAGTACAAAAAAATGAGGAACCAAGTTGGAGTTAACTTGATCGAGAATCCTGAAGTTCAAGTTGGTATTACAAGGGAGAATGTTGGATAATTCCATATCTTGGGGAACAAGATATCTTTAGGATAAATTGATCTTAAAGATATAAAAGATAAAGTTTACAAAATAAGAAAATCTATTTTAGATTAGATTTTGTTTTACCTATTTTTATTAGGTTAAAGAGTTTGCTTAATCTATATAAAAGATCTATATGGAGAGTTGTTCCATAAGACCTAGAGAGAAATTTATTTTTGTGAGAATTTCTAAATCAATAAAGAAGAGTTTGTTCTTTAATCTTTGTTAGTTCATAACAGAATATCGATTTGAAATATTTAATTTGTGATATACTTTGTCCAATTTTAAGTCCAGACTGTTAATGATTCTTTCATAATTTGTTGGTAAGTTTCTAATGTAAATACGAAAAATGTCTAAGTTAATTTTAGGATATAATTTTTCTTATAATATACTTACCTTAATGATTTTTTTTAAGAAATATTAAAAGATTGTATTTTATCTATTTTCCAAAAGTACTATCAAAATTTTTTAAAATATCACAAACTTTAGATTAAAAGAAAATGCTAAATAATTTAAGAACGTGTATAAAGAGCCTCCACTCGCTGGAACGGACGACGAAACTTCTTGGAATGGAAGACCTCAAGATGAAGAGCCTCCACTCGTCGGAGGATCTGGATCTCTTCTCCCTGCTAAAGATTCGGGGGATGTTCTTCTTCGGGAAGAGGAGTTCTTCCCAGATATGTCGTCCTGTGGTGGTGCTCCCTCTTCGTTGGAAACCTAGTTTCCACTTCAGGCATTTTCGCGGCGAATCTTCGATCATACCGTTTTTTCCTGTTTTCCATCAGCTGTCGTGTGGACGGTGATGATGTGTTATACATCACCGGCGTTTGGCGCTTCCGCCTGGTCACCGGAACAAAAACACCGATGAGATCCGCGGTTTTCTTTAGGCGGTAGCGGTCTCCTGTAAACATTGGTTACTAGGGTTTCAATATTTGGGATTTGGTCCACGTTGGACTTTAAGAAATCTTTTCCCATTCATGTTGTTTAGGGTTTTAGGATTATTTTTGGATTTCATTGTAATGGACTTCGACATTAATATATATAATATAAAAAAACTTTTTTTTAAAGGAAGAAAAAAACGTGTACGAAACTTTTGGAAATTTTCGGTAAACCTTATTTAAACCATATTTTTGTAGTAATACAGCGTATACATTTTGTTCTTTAACATCGATCTCAACAATATTTAGTATGGTGGTTGTGCGCGCATATATACTGACAAGTGATACCAATATTTCAAATCACTCACGCATAACTTCATTCGATCTTTACTTTTCTTTAGCTTTTTCATTTAAGAACAATATTCATATTTAAAATTAAATATTCACTTTATTCTCTTAGTTAACTATAATAAGAGAAGGTGCTTAATGTCGCAATTGTACAATTTATTAATAGCTCATTGTAATAACTCAATTTACTGTAAAATAATACTACATTCGTTTCTGAAAGGAGGATGTTTTAAATTTTAGTTTTGTTTTTAAGAAGATGATTTTTTAGGTGAAAACTCTTTAGAAGAAAAGCATAATAATACATATGAAAAATTATAAATACTTCATTTGATTCTTTATATCATTGAATTATATTTATCATTTCGATCCTTTGTCCATAAAAAATATTAAATAAAAAAATTCAAAAGATTGATGACCTAGTATAAGAAGTGGTTTTCGTACTTTGTGAGTGAGGACAAAAATAATAGAGAAAGATTGCATGGTGATTTGCATGATAATAACTAATTTTTTAAAAAAAATTGAATAACACACTCAACTGTCACACAAAGATAAAAGCCACATGCCGGCAGAGCTATTGGGTCAAGAAAATAACATTGAAGTGGTACAATTTGTAACTCATATAAGTGTGGAGTCACAAAAGATTCGGGATGATACCTCTGGTGCTTTGTAAGTGAAGGTAAATGATAATGCTCCGATTTATGGAGAAATAATGGTGCATATGAAGAGTCCAAAAGAGCTGACTTGACTATCTAAATCACCAAAGTTCAATTATCTTTTTTGTTATATTTTTAGAGATAATCCCTCATTTATGTGTGTTTGAGCTAGAGTAGTCAAAAAGATGAGTGGCCTACCCATAATTGATTTCTATTTCTGCATGTAAACAATAACTAAGAAGAAAGATCATGTAGTGATCAGTAGAGATAGTACACATGGCCATCAGAAAAACATGAGAACCATGAGCAGAGGGCTTTAAGGCCCACATCAAAGGTGAGTCATGATTATACAATTTTGAATCATAACAAAACTCATACGAATGTTAATTCACAAGGATTAATACCATTTACGGTCTTTGTGCACAACGAGAAACACTACAAGAAAACTTGGGCAAAAGTGACCGGAGTTCCTGACGGATTGTGATCCGTCAGGAATTCGTGACGGATTCCTGACAGATACAAATCCGTCATGAAAAATCCTGACGGATAATTCCTGACGGATAAATCCCTCAAGAATCCGTAAGAATATCCGTCAGGAAGTTCATCTGCCAACATAGCCATTTATGTAACCGTTGGCAACGGATATATTTGTATTTCCTGACGGATATATC
>OVBE01001446.1:0-36765 GCA_900406425.1 Iberis pinnata | reverse complement strand
TCTTTCTACACTACCTACTATCAAGGCAGTTAGTGACGAAGAAAGAAAACGAGCTTTGGTGGGTTTTTGTTGGGAAACCCATACGCTATGGTATTCAAGAATTTTCCATTGTCACGGGATTGAATTGCGATCAGGAGAACAAGGAGGCTAAGAAATTACGCCTCCAAAAACTTAAAAAGAGAAAGGGTAAAGCAAGCACAAGTCTCAAGAGCGTTTGGCTCAAGCTATTTGGCAGTGAAAAGAAACCCGCTGCCTCGTGGATTCACCGACAGCTTCTAGAGGGAACCAAGTCCAAGGACCGACTTACAAGGCTTCGCTTATCGCTACTGCTTCTTGTTGATGGCATACTTTGCCCAATATCGAACAATACGCAGATAACAAAAGAAAGGGTTCACCACCTCCTTGACCTTGAAAATTTTATGAACTACCCATTGGGAAGGGAATCCTTCTACCTAACTGTTGAGAGCATAAAGTCCAAAGATCCTTTCAACTACACCCAAGCAACCACTTCCATACAAGGTTTTTCCCATGCGATGATCCTGATGACAGTCGCATGTTGTCCTCCAGTAGTTCAAAATTCTATACTTTAGTCCATGGTCCAAAGAGGTGCATCTATTGAGGAGATGGTTTCTTTTATAAGTCAAATGAGTCTCCACCTGAAGAACAAAACGTTCCTTTCATTAGACGCAGTTGGTGAAGTGAGTACCGTTCTTACGATATTCAGTATACTATAATAAACTTGGTACTTCGCATATCCAAATAGTTTATCATGTTCTAATTCTCGTACATGTTGATTACACAGGTTCCTGTCATTTCATTGCTAAGTAAAGAAGCCGCAAAGTTAGTCGAGGAAACTGAAGTCGATGATGACAAGCCTGATGCGTCTGTTGACTACCTTCTAACTTTAATAGAAGAAGAATTCCCTTTTGAATCAACTCTTGGATTGGTGGTTTGCGTGCTGCTGATGTCATCAAAGCACAATAAAGGCACCGTAAAGCGCAGAGGGAGGACGATGTGTCAGGTAGCAAGAGCGATGCCGCTGATGATTGTGAAAAAGGACCGGAGGAGAGACCATCCTGTGCAAAACCCTCTTCACATGATCAAGCAGCTGCGCCTTTCGATCAGGACCTATTTGTCCGTAAAGTTGCTGACCTTATTCAAGAGAAAACCCTACCACTTCTGGAAGGATACAGTAGAAGTGCATCAACCACATCGACCAAAAGATTGAGAAGTTGTTAAGTGAATTGAAAACCGGTTATGTCACTCAAAAAAAAAGGAGATGATCATCCTGTCAGAGAGAACCCTGTCACTGGTACAAAAGGCACATTATTACATTCCCTATGTAATCTGCAGTTTTATGCACTCCAAAACTAACAGACTTTCGTTTTCAGACGACGAAGGAAAAGCTTTTGAGTCCATCGAGCGCAGAGGGGGCAACATAATGGTATCAGATAACGAGGTTGAAGATATCATCCGTTATGTCGTTCACGAGAACCCTCCAGAGACAAGTTTTGAAAACGTTGTTGTCAAAGAAATGGGTGGTTCCTCAAGATGTGATAATCCAAGGTCATCAATGAGGAGAGAAACTGTTCCCACAGGTGATAGTTACACCCAACCAACCAATCAAACAACCACCCTTTCCTATGTGGTTTAATAGCTTTGTGTTTTCTTTATAAATGTTTCAGCAGGTTCCCATATTCCATGCACTGCCAACATCGCAACACCTCGAGGACATCGAAGCTCCGTCTTTCTCCCTGCATTTATCACAAGAAGATGCTGCCCAATAGCAAAACACTAATGTCCTAGGTTGTCTTCTCACATTTCCTGTTGTATATTGATACTCAAACTACTCAGTTGGTTTACGTAATTTGTATATTCAAACTGACCAATAATTGTGTCTTTAGCTCCCCCATTTGCAGGCCAAACTCTGCCAACTCAACCTAATTATGGAGGACATCGCAAAGATCCAGGTCCATCTGTTTCACTAGCCATCGGAGAAGTGTATAGTCAATCATTCCCACTACATAATACAAGAAGTGAACCTCGTGAGGAGCAAGAGACGGTTCTTCCATCCCTTGTTCAGGAAACTAATGAAACAACAACCAAACTTGCAGTTCCAGGTAATATAAAAAGAACACATGGAGGGGGGAGTTCAACCTCAGGTATCACTAAAGGTAATCTTTCATTTCTACTATCATTTTCATGCGTACATCCCTTTTTTGGTCAGGGTTTTTCAATATCGTACCTCATAAGTTTGTCCGATCTCGTATGTTGAAAGCACATTTTAGCCAGATATTTATATGGGTTTCTCAAACAACTTACATTTACTGTCATCTGTTGCTGCCTCACATGTATTCTGGTGTTCGGCCATTCTTTATTAGTGGATGGTCCCGGGCATCACTAATGACCAATATTACCATCTATGTTTAAACTATATCCTTCACTTAGTGCTTTGTATATTATTTGCAATATACTGACTACGCTATTTCTGCTTCTTAGGCAAAGGAAGCAGAAATACAAACGAAAGGTGGCGGAGCAGAGGAACATGAAACTTTGTCTACCATTCGCGATAAGGTGAGAAGAAGAACTGAGGATGTTGAAAACCCAAAAAACATAAGGATTCTTTAGAAACTCGTCCTAGAAAGAGGAGTAAGGCTGAGAAAAGCAAGAAAGAAACAGCCAAAGAAGTAGTTCGTAGAAGTTCAAGGATTAATCAGAACGTTGCCGCTAAACCGAAACATGTCAAGCTTGAAAAACTGCAACCACGTCAAGTTAAGAAAAACATTGCCGCGCCAATAGTGGATGATGCAGATCTGTGGGAGGTTACTCTATCTCCTCTGAATATGGAATTCAGAGCATTTGACAACCCACCGCCAATTAAATGCCAAAACTTCCAATTGTGTCTCGATAATTCCAGGTTAAGACTCTCTACAACCTTAAAAGTTCATGTCCTTGTTCGTACTGCTTACACTACTCTTATTCTCTATAGGGTTTATCATGGTCAGGACAATCTCGCCATTGAGAACACGCTTTTTTGTCCATATTCGAGCCAACTGAAATATGGCAACCCAACGTACGTGAATCATCTCATAATAGATTTCGAGTACTCGGTAGTTAGTATATTCCTATTGTAACTTCTAAATTGTTATGTTATCTATAGATAATGGACATTGTTCTCCTTGACATTCAGCTTCGAAGAGACAAAATACAGAACTGTACAACGAGTTGGGTACAAGAAATGCGGCGTCTGTGGGGCTTATTCTAACGCACTGTTGACAAGGGCAAGTTCCGGTTCTCTGTTGCTTCAAATCTACCAATCGCGAAGCGTCCAAAGTGGATCTCCTCGGTGGATGTTATATACTGTGCAATCATCATCCAAAGAAACCACTGGCTAGGTCTTGCAATTGACCTGAAACAAAGATCGATTGAAGTTCTCGATTGTAACTATCAAATTATCTCCAAATCAGAGGTCGAGCACAAGCTCCAATTCATGTCAACACTGTTGCCATTTTTCATAAAATGGCAAAGGGTCTTCACCGAGGTTGAACCACTTGGTTTGGATTCGTTTCAGATAGAAAAAAATGAATTAGATGTCGTACTAGACGACCCAGGTTTGTTCTTCAATTACGCTCATACATTTACCTTTAAGTACAATCTACAGACGCGTAATGTCATTCTTCTTCTGTCTCGGCTCTTTCTGGTGTTGCGTTACTCGTACTCATGGAACAGCATTCGCTTGATCAAATTAACGAATTGTCATTGTTGGGCAAGCAATATTTGAAAGTGGCGGCAAAGAACTATGGGATGGAATGTTTCGAAGCGCTTGTTACCGATCCTCCAACACTAACCCTCTGAATTAGCTTACTATGCATATCTTACAACTGAACAACTTCTTTGTGTGCTCCTCTCTCAGAAAAAACTCTTCATGACTTTTATTGTTTGCAACATGTTCTAAGCTTATAACACTTTATGTCATTTAGTTGTGTTACACCTACTCCATTTAACAACACCAACTCAAAGTTTGGCAACATAGAATCCAGAGGGCATCTTGCTTACAATATTCGAGCAACAAAGCATTTAAATACCGTTAATACATCGAGGTTTGTGGGTTTCGCCTTCATTACAAAATAATAATTAAACAAGGTGTACCGATTACTGTGATCGGTATACAAACGACTTAAAACAGTCTAACTTATTTTTTTACAAGCACTTCAAGAGAACCTTCAACAGCTACGACCGTTTGGTACACAACCCCCCAAAAAAACCTCCCCCGCTTCCAGTTATTAATCTGGTGCCCCAAAAACCGGTTTCCACCACTACGCTTGCGAAATAAACTCCCCACAACGGATTACGACAACTTGCCTTATTATGTCCTTTTCAATGGCAACGACTGCACTTCCTTTGTCCAACGACCTGAAAATAGTCAATCAACCATCACGATAATCTAACCAAATTTGTCCTTCTTTACAAGTTCACCACAAGGTTAAATCTTACCTTATACTCCCTCTTCGATAAAATCCTTAGTTTATTTGGTCGACCAAGAGGCCTTTTAACCTTAGGCGGCATTAACTCCTTATCCTTATTGAACGTCGCACCTGTTAGTGCATTGCCTCCAGCAGAAGGTATTGGATATATGTTCTCAGCATATGCCCCGGCCCAAGAATTATTGTAATACTCACTCATCACCATCGGTTCCGTGGGAAGATCTACACTTGATGTTGCCGCAAGTGCATGCGCGCATGGATTTCCAATCAATTGAAACTCTCGGCAGCTACAACATCCGTCATCGAAATTAACGAGGTAGGTTCCGCCTTCATACTGTGTTGGACAAATGGATTTCACAACCATTTGCATTGCGTCCTCGTAGTTGCATTCAACCATCTTTCGTACCTGGGGTGTCAAACAACAGTCACCCTCCATTTTTTCGATGCTTCATGCCTAATAGCAAACCACGTCATAATCTAACTCCTGATGTACTCAAGCATTGTCACCAAAGGGTACTCTCTTGCTTCCTTCAACACATTATTAAACGACTCCGCGATGTTCGAGTCCATTATGTATACTGTCTCCCTTCAAAATGAGAATGTGTCCAATGCGTAAAACATGTACATATCATCCGGTGAGAAAATTGACTACTACTAATGTCTTAATTAATTGCCGATAGCTCTTACCAATATCGAGTAGGTACGCAACGCATAGAGGGTTGGTATTCTGTATTTGCAGGAATTTGTTGTTGAAATCATTGATTGTGTATGATCTCGCTGTTTGCATTATTAGATAACCAAGAGTTTTAGGCTGAATGTTTGTTTTCACATTCCGGTACAAATGCACCACGCAGCATGCATGTCTCACCCTTGTGTACGCCTACACTTTCATAACAACATATTTAACATCAGTATACTGAATATCAAAACATGCATATTTTCTACCAGTCTGTGTTTTTGGTTACTATACCTTCTTAAGAACAGCGTATATGCTTGCATGTTTGTCTGATATAATCACCAAATTAGCAGAATCACATACAAACGTTTTCAATCTGTTGAAAAACCATTCCCAAAAATCATCGTTCTCACTATCAACGATTATGTACGCCAAAGGGAACACTTGAAAATTAGCATCCTGACCAACTGCGGTCAGTAGCGTACCACCATACCTAGCCTTTAAAGATGTTCTATCTACGACAACCACCTTCCTAAGATACGCAAAACCCTTCACATAAGCACCCAGGGCAATGAAATTGTACTTGAATCGGGTTTTCCCATCACTATCGGTTATATATTCCATGTAACATTTTCTACCATCATTCATATACTCTAACAACTCCATGTAATTTGGCATAATAGCATAGCTTCCAGCAACTGATCATAGGGCCCTGTCCATCGCAAACTCGCGAGCCCTCCGAGCTTTCCAGTATGAAAAATTCACATAGAAGTCATCTAGCATAATTTTCCTCACACCATAAGGATTAGGACCCTTCTTTACGCATAAGTAATGCTTCGCAATCAATTCAACAATTACTTGGGTTGTTGCCAATTTATGATAATTTTTTCGCTCATCTATTGTACAACAATGCTCGAACGTCGCTGATTTGATTTGAAAATTGTCAGAGATGTCCATTCTCAAAGCGTAGATGCGCCATAGGCCTACACTTGATGTGCATTTGAGGACCATGTAATCGGGTGAAGAGCGTGCTGTTTTGAAGTTAAACTTTCTGTTTATGGCATTGATTGCAATTTTAATTTTTCAATCGACTTTGTTCTTGAACACACGGCCAACAATATCTTGTCTCCCTTGTAGTCGATGTCAAACAAAGCTCCATCTACGCCTGCACATTTAAATAACAAGTTCTCATCAACTCTTACCTACATGATCAAACTTATTATCATATGTCTACCATATCCGATATACAATGTATCATGAAAGTAATTTTCTACCTTCTATGTACATATCGTTGAAAATTGGGGGTGCGTCCCAATTAAAAAGTGATGGATCGTTTATGTCAGGAAAAAAAACGTTATCACCGTCTTCATCGTTTGTTACCCATCGAAAAATTACCCGGCTGAAACAGTCCACACAATCTTCATCACTTATTGTACCGCTTGACTCAGATGAGATCTGAAAAAGTCTTGTTGCCACATAGTGGTGTCCTCTATCCCTGATAATTTCAGTTTGGGCAACATCTTTGCCTCTTCCCACCATCTCTTCTTGTACAGGTAATGTTCTCATGTCCAGAATCGGTGGATCCAGGTGTGTACATTCACATCGTCCTCCTGAACAATACCCTTCCCTTTGACATCTATACGATTTCTCCTACTAGGTCCACCTTCTATAATCAAAGGAGTAGTGAAACTACCAACATAGGTACTCGGTACATCTACTAGTTGTATCACTTCCACTTCATCTTCATCAGACTCGTAGCAACTGGTTGCATCCTTGCTATGGGTCTTAGCTTCTAAAGTGTCATATGCCTCTCCTCCCTCTGATGCTTGCATTGCATTTTCCTGAAAGTAATAGCTACTTGTGTCGTTGTACATTTCATCGTTTGTTGTGTCATCCTCATTTGCAGACCTTTCGTAGTTTGGTGTTTTCTCCCAAAAACAATAACTAGTTCCCGCATTACTCGCAATTTCTGGTTTAATTGTCATAAACAGATCCACTTCCTCTATGTCCCTACGCATTTTCAAAAAGACACGCACATCCTCCTCCCCCTTTATATATTATGGATCTACTTGACTGTCTTCCCCTGCCAACATCCAATGAGGATACTCATAGGACATAATCATATTTATAAACGAGCCTCGAAAATCAATAGTCCTTGCAACCAGATTGACAAGTTCTCCATATGCCATGCCAAGGTAAATTCGTATTTGCTTTATCTCCTCACTCAGTTTGCGTATGAACAACCATTTTCCAGTTGGCATTTTCATCCAGTTTCCCACCACAACTCTGACTAAGTCTTGAGCTCTCAACTGCAAATCATCAAAATAATTGCAACAGTTTGTATATTGTCATTAATATATAATTGTTAAACATAACCTTTTTATTACAAATTGGGTTTATTTTTGGGGTACATTGTTCCGTATTAGGGTTTGTCTTTTACTATGGTAAGGGTTTCTGAACGAATGTGTAGGTATAGTTGTGGGTTGAATGTTCATTTTAGGGTTTATTATTTGGGTTTACTATTGTCTTATTTGGGTTTAGTTCCCACTTTTGGGTATATTTTGGATTTTGAGTAGTCAACTACAAATCATCCAAAAATGACATCACTTTTACTTTACGATTAATATATATATATATATATAAGGTGAACGGAACGTTGAGTTTACACTTTGGGTTTATTTTTTGGGTATATTGTTCGGTTTTATTGTATGAATTTTTACTATGCTTAGTGGTCTTGAGATAATTTGTGGGTATATTTGGGATTTAATTTTCGTTTTCAGGGTTCATTTCTTGGGTTTATTATTGTCCTATTTGGGTTTAGTTGTCTCTTTAGGGTATATATTCTGGTTTATGTTCTCCTTCTACCCTAATTTCTTATGAATTCTACATAATTGTACGAATATTTCGTATATCAAAACGAGTAGCTTCTTTATCATATGTATGGCATGCTCTACATTAGCGGACCCTATTATTCAATTTAGCCAACCAGAGTTTCTTTTTCCATTGCTTACTGCTTCGAATCTATCTAGGGATGGGGTGATTTTCGAGGTTTTCGTTCTACTTTCGGATTTCTTATTAGAATTTGTTTGAACATCTTTTACTCTTTACTGAAGCTCGTTTTAATTTTTTCATTTTTTAATATTTATCTTCTTCGCAGGTGGGCCTCTCGGCAAGTTTACTGTTTTGAAATAGGATCATTAAGTAGTACCTTCTCCGCTTAAGTTATTAAGTCGGACAATATATATAACAAGAAAAACTTACAACCGATAATCTTCTTACCCCCTCCACCGGCGGCGCGTTTGGTATACCATCCATTGGAGTCGGTTTTTTGTTTCTGCAGACAAATACCTAAATTACTATCCCTCATATAGAAATCCAGCTTTGCCCTGCTCTTCTTTTTGGGGAAAAATTCGAATTATTTCTTTCTTTTGTTACGATATAGTTTAGACTGATGGAAAAGACATCTTTAATTTGATAGAGGCGCCTGGCATCGAAACAGAGACAGCTGGCCTACACTCCTTTTCTTTGTAGCGCGTGTATCCCACTGAAGGGGCTAGTCGAGATATCGCGTGCATATTATTTCCAAACAACTAATTATACACGCGATTGTACATTCTCCTAATTTCGTCGATGCTATTGCTATTTCGCAAATTAGCCCAAAAATTTATATAGTTTAGCTGAATAACGTAGGATATAAATACTTGCTTCATGTATGAAACTATTAACTTATTTATGTATAACATAAATAATATTTTACATTTTGTTACTTTTATTAACCAAAGTTCACAAAATAAACACTTTTACAATTACAATAATTATAACATTACTTAACTAATGAATGTATATATAATCACTATCGATAGTATACAATGTATGTCTTAATAATTTTATAACTATGTATTTATTATTAAATTTTATAACGTTTTAAAAATCATAATCGGATATAATCCTAGTAAATAATAAAGAAGAGTGTTAGATAATTATTACTTATTAAAGTTGCTTCTCCACGAAGCTAAGTAAGTCGTTTGTATGCACTATATATATAGTGCATTCTCCTTTGTAACACTTACCACAACACATCAATAATATAGAAGAAAAGAATTTAACAACTCTCTCAATTCTTCTTCTCACATACTATATAAATCTTATAATAATAAGATGTACCAATGAAAATGTATGACTTTTCATTTTATTATCTTTTTATTTAGATTAGTCATCTTATTAATAAAAAATGTAGTTATGAAAATGTATGTACACAAATGCTAAACGCACATTTACCTCGTCAGTTGGCGAGTTGAACGTCACACATTCAGCTCGCCAACTAGTGACATGAATCTCGCAAATCTCGCTAGTTGGCGAGCTGAATGTCACACATTCAGCTCACCAATTGGAGAGCTGAATCTCGAAAATTCAGCTCACTTGTTGGCGAGTAGATTCCGTCTCAAATCTCACGTCTCTTGTTTCGTATCAATCTGAGGTTCCGTTGGAATTCTGCGACTAAAATCGTAAAATTTATTCTCTTCGTATAAATGTTGAGGTCATAGTGTAAACGGTTATCTTGAACACCATGGTTATACGATTATTCTTGACGGTATGCAGAATAATCGTGAAATCCTTTCATATAAGTTTCAATCGTATAAAACGATGGCGGCTAACTTAAAATGCCGATGATTATCTCGACTATACGATCAAAAGTATCATTCTCCGGAATAGTCGTACGAACGCATTCGTGCCATTTAATCATACTAAGCAGTAACGGCTAACTTATCACGAAGTCTGTATCGCATCGTCATACGAAAGACCGATTCTCCGATAGAAATCGTAAAATCATCTAAACCACATAACGGCTCGATGAGGCCTAAAACGTGATAAATAGCCCACTTGAAATTCTAGGTGAGAATTCGGCCAAAGTACGATAACGGTCACAACTTGTTCTGCAAGCCATAAAGAAATGGAAGGAATGCAGAAAAAGAATGTGTCTTGAGAAGAAAAAGAAGATTTTCGCAGAAGGATCGGAGACCGAAAAGGAATACGGACAAGCTACGGAGTCTATATAAGAGATATGAGGAGGAAGAGCTAGGGACACATTCAATTCTCTGCACTAAAAGACTTAGGGTTTTAGATTACTTTTTCGTTCTTGCTAGTGAGCTGCGACTCAATTAGGTTATTCAGTCCTTGTCGTTAGTTCTAGGATATTCACTGATTGTTCTTACGGCCGAGGTTACTGCTTGATTGTAACACGCTCATGAGATTCGAAATAAGATTTCTTTTCCCTCTTTTTGTACTCTTATATTTATTTTTGTACAAGTTATTTTCGTATTCTAATATTGCTCGTGTTTAACTCACAAAAATCCGGGATTTCTGGAAAGTTAGAGTTTTCTCTCTGATTTTCCGTAACTAACGGAAATCAAACGGTACAAATCTCGGTTCTCACAATTTGGCGCTAGAAGGAGGGGACAAGTGATTTCTTTCACGTTAAACAACCAGTTCGGAAACATGAATACCAAAACTCAACACGACCAACCAGCTCGTGACGGTCTTCCACCACACGAAAACGTTGAGCAGTCTACGCCAATGAACGTCACCATAGTCAACGCGAACGCAAAAACTACATCGTTCAAAGAGATAGTCACACAAAAATAATGAAATTAGCAACAAAAAAATTTGTCAAACTAACAAAAAAAATGTCTTGACAAAATAAAAACAAAAGGGGAAGGGTATATATAAAAATATGCATATATGTTATATTATAGGGGGAAAGAGAGTGTAAACCTAGGTATAGATATGAGTCTAAAATACTATTCTCGTTATCTCTCTCTCTTTCTCTCCTTTGTCTCTACTCTGCTTCTCAACTTCGTGCTCCTCCGTTTGGCGCCGGTGACTGGCCTTTGGCCGGCACCGCCGTGCATCTTATATATATTTTCCTCTAATTTTTGGTCTTTTTCTCCACCAGTTTTGTCTTCTCGGTCTTTCTTTCGGAGTCCCGTCTCTATCTCTTTTCCATCTTCTTTTGCCTCTGTTGGTTCTCATCCCGGCTTGCATGCGTTGGACGATTACCCCCATCGTTTATCTTCTCTTATTGGTTATTACCTCTCCGACTCAAACTAGGCGGTTCCGGTGGTGGAAGATCTTCGAGTCTCAGATCCTCTTCATCTTGTTTTGCATGTTAATTGCTCTGTGCATATTGTTTGTTGTTACAATTGGTGAGCGATGGATCTGGATTTTCAAGCTTAGGTTTTGGCGACTTGGAAAAGCGGACCTTATCGAAGCCGATTGGTGTGTGCAAGAAAATAAAGTTTATTTTTGGCCTAGCTACAGTGGATCTTGGTTTGCAGTAGAAGCGGCGATCGGCGTTTCCCTTTGGTCGGCGGCGCTCCAGCTACTGCTTGCTAGGGTTCAACTTGGCAAAGCCTTTTTTGGTTGTTTGGGCTTCAACACAGGTTTACTATTGAGCCTGATTCTGGGCTTTTTTGAGTCTTTTTTGTTTTATAGTTGAGCCATTTAGGTTTCTATTACTACTTGTAACCTTAGTTATTTTAACATTAGGCAGCAATTTAATCTGGGTGAAGCTCCTGTGACTTAATCTCATTTCGGTTGTATACCGACTTCAAGAGATAAGGGGTTCTTTGATAATTAGGTTATGTCCTACCTTGTATCTTCCCTATAAGGGAATGAATGTCCTCCTTTTTAAGAGATATGTATTAGATTATGTTGTAAGTTACCTCTTTAAAGGTCAGTCAGGAGCCGGTTTCTCGGCTTTGTAATTTCCCCAAGTGGGATGACTTCTACCTCTTGGTGGATTGTCTGTTTATAATCTAATATGATTAAGTTGACAAAAAAACCTAGGTATAGATACTATATTCTTAATATTAGGTGTAATGTTGAATATTCAGTGCAATTACCCATAAAAAAAATTTCAATTGTCTATTAATTTCTGTCGCATAAACTTTTTCTCAATCAGATTAGAATATTTTTTTCACTGAAAATATTATTTATTTCATAATAACAACGATACAACGTATTCGACCGAGATACAAGCGAACAAACTAAGACAAATCTTTTAGAAAATCAAGATAAACGCGAGACGAGAAGTGAAACCATAAGAGAATACAATGTCCTAAACCGGAGCATAAGAAGACGGTGGTGAAAAGGATGCACTGATAGACCACTCCAATCTTGAGGTAGCAGCTCGACAGACAATCCACAGTGGAACACAGTCCACTGGGTTTCTGAGGTCTTCAAGAAAGTGGCTTCTCTGAATAAAATACCGTCTGGAAATAGGATTTGAAGATTGAAGCCTCTGGCCAGCAAGTTAGACGACGAAGTATAATCCAAGGATGGGAAAACCGAGACATGAAACAAACCGAGGCAAACTGGACCAATAACGGAGCCAAACTGGAAACATCATGTAACAAAAACCGAGGAAGCGACACTGTAGAAGTCATTAGAAGCAACCCCAAACTCATGCATCTAGGAAAAGCTATCCGAAGCTCTATCCAACAAGGAGACACAAGAACTGGCGCATCAGAGACTGTGTCCGGAGGAAGAACTACTCCTAAACCAAAACAGACTCTCATCCCAAAACAGCAGGAAACCCTCGAAGGCGCTTAGCAGAGGATACTAGCTAGGAAAAAAGCACAACGGGACCACCCAGAAAAAGACTACTACCACGAAGCTTCCTCGCGCCCAAAACCAGACCCGGGATTCAAACCCACAAACCTACGGAAACAGGACCAACCGCAGGAAGAGCGAAAAACCCGGACAGCGAACTACAACAACCAGGACCGCATCCCAAAGAGGACCTTAACTACAGAAACCGCAGCTAGGACCAAACCGCAACCCACATTAAACCACACAAGGAGAAAAAACAAACCGAGAACCAGAAAAGCTCACCTCGAGATCCTAGAAAGGGAAACCAGACGAGACCACCAGGCGTGACGGTCGTTGAAGCTGGAGAAGGTGGAGAAGACACCGCGACACACGAGACCACCACATAACCGGATCTGGAACGAGAGCTGAAGCAAACCCGAGAGCCTGCCCAAGCCGACGACCAAACCCAGACAAAGCAACTCAAGAATGATGTCGCCGGGAACGGAGGAGGCGGCGTCGTGAACCACCGCGACACAAAACTGAAAAAAGAGAAACAACTAAAAAGAAAAGAGAAGGAGAAAAGGATCCGGTCACCGGCGCTAAAAAACCACTGGCGGTCGAATCCGATCTAAAGAAAAAGCAGAAACCTTTACCGAAAAAATCCTAAACGGACGCGAAAAGAGAGAAACTCGAGAGCGTTGAATTTTTGTTTTTTAGAAAAGACAATCAGATTAGAATATGATAAATGATTTTTCAATCTTGTTACAAAAATAAATAAATAAATAAGTAAATATATATACTTTCATTTACACCTTTAAGAGAAAGCATTGGTGAGGAAAAAAAAAAAAAGAGAGAAAGCATTGGCATGGACACCACTTTCAGCCGCCTTTAACGGTAACGGCGTTTGAGTGTTTTTCACACAAAAAAAAAATTAAAATAAAAAACTATTTCACAGGAAAATCTTTTTTTTTCTCTCTATTTTTGTTTGTAGTGTAATTAATGGAGACAAGAGGGAGATGAGAAAAGAAAATTAGAGAGGAGAGAAGAGTTAAAGAATACAAGCATCACTTAGTCAACGTCTCTTCGTCTTCTCCCTCCCCCTTCACATTTCTCTCTTTCTGTCTCTCAAACTCAAACTTAAACTTCTAGGTCCTTCTTTCGCAATCTTCTCCGGATTCTCTCATGGCAGTAAGTTCGTTCTTTTAGGTCTTAATTAGAAGAAGAAAAAAACCCCTTTTTTCTTTTCTCATTGCGATGTATTGCTATTTAACTGTTTTGGTTCTGATTGCTTTAGATAAGAAAAAGGGATAGAAAGAATCCAATTTTGATTCAATATAGGATGTTGCTTCTAATCAAAAATTGAAAGGATTTGTATTGTGTTGTTTGGTATCTCTCTGGTAATTGAATTTTGTTGTGGCTTCAACAAACAGCGTTCAAATGTTCCCAAATTTGGAAACTGGGAAGGTGAAGAGAATGTGCCTTACACTGCTTACTTTGACAAAGCTCGCAAGGTTCGAGCTCCTGGTGGCAAAATTCTGAACCCTAATGATCCTGAATATCACTCTGATTCACAGTCTCAAGGTCCTTCTAGAGCCAAACCTGAGCAAGTTGACACGGTTAGAAGATCACGAGAGCGAGAAGAAAGCGAGTTTGGTGGTTCATCAAATGAGGCTACCAACAAAAGACAAGGAAAGGTTTCTCAGACCAATAGTTATGACAAGTCGCCATTGCATAAGAATTCATATGATGGTACTGGAAGATCTAAGCCCAAACCAAACCTAAGAGCTGATGAAAGTGTAAGATCCCACAAGTGTTTAAAGAATAATCATTCGAATTCGTTTATACTCTACTCTCTAAACTGTTTTTTTTTTTATATATATAGCCTGAAAAGGTCACAGTGGTACCGAAATTTGGTGACTGGGACGAGAATAACCCGGCATCAGCTGATGGATACACACACATTTTCAATAAAGTGCGAGAAGAGAGAAGTTCAGGAGCAAATGTGAGTGGATCTTCAAGAACACCGACTCACCAAAGCTCCCGTAATAGCCCTTCCAACACTTCCAAAGTAAGACATCGTTATTCTCCTTGTAAATAGTGTTTTTGAAGATTGTTTACAACTTGTGTGGATTTTTGACAGTGTTGCTGCTTTGGCTTTGGAGGAAAATGAAGCGGGAGATTGTGTATAGTTATGGAGAAATCAGTGTGTAATTTTAATGGATAAATAAGGCATCAGTTCCACTTGCTTAATGATTTTACTAGTATAGTGTTTGTGTATGTATCTTTGTAATGTTTTACTTAAAATACTTTTTTGGTGTTTTCATGCAACACATTCCAGCTTGCAGATTCATCATTATATCTTTCTATGTTCGCCATAGTCGCTTATTCATCATCACCATTGGAACAAGCTCATTAGGTATGGCAATGAGCTCTTCTTTTCTCGGGTGCCTCTATTTTCAGCAACCAAGCAATCACCTCCAGTCTCTAGTATTCTTAAAGGGTGCAGGCTATATTGTTACTGTCGACTATGTCATTTGTCATCACTGTTGTCTCTAAACGTCTTAAAATTAGTAGTGAAGGGTAAACCAATAAGTTTATCTTTTGGTGCAATCAAGTTTATTTTACTTTAACAAAACTTAGGTTCTCTACAATTCTCACTCAAGAGGTTACCAAAGTTTCAAGATTGCAACTCTTTTAGAGCTTTGCAACACCCTATCTATTATTGTCATTTGCCTTTGTATTAGTTTTATGGACCATCCAAACAAGCTTTAGTCTTGAATTATCCAAAAAAACGAAATTGGGTGAATTTTCCATATAACCAAAACACTCATAATAGAGAATATAGCCACATATAAATCAAAATAAAGCAAATCCATTTCACATATTATCTTAATTTTCTTCTTTTGTGGTCACACATTATCTGAAGGGCTATTTACATCAATATCCATGAATAGGTGGATAATTAAGAATATATCCATAGTAGTATATTATTTGATTTTTAGAATAATTATTTTTTCTTTTTTAACATTTTAAATTTTCACCCTATCTTTTTATTACCAATTAAAACACTAAAATCCAAATATTAAAATAACAAAATGTTATCTAAAAAACACATATTTTTCTATATTTAAAAAGATTAAAATTAATTAAAATAGACTTATATTTTATGAAATATCTAATAGTAACCATAACCCAAAATATAAACTCTAAACTCCAAAATATTAACCTTAAACTTAAACTATAAACACCAACATATAGACCCTAAACCCAAAATATAAACCTTAAACACAAAAATATAAACCGTATACCCCAAAATGTAATTCCTAAGCTCCAAAATATAAACCCTAAACCCCAAAATGTAAATCCTAAATTCTAAAATATAAACCCTAAACCCCAAAATATAAACCATAAACCCATAATATATTGACTACCAAAAACAATAGTCTGACTACCATTAACGTAGGTGAACAAAGTGAAGCTATCTTTAATAGACATATTGTTCGCTATGTGGAGAGAGGGAAAGAACCTAGGAGTAGCTGATATATTCTTAATATTAGATTATAATATGGTTATCCTATGGTATTCCCTTATCTTAATTATCTTAATTAGAATAATCCTATTTTTTTGTCTCTAGCAAATCATATATGACACAATGGAAACTTGTGTCAGAATTTAACAAAAAAGAGTCAATTTTATCTTTTATTTTTCTAAATAGAAAAATTTAATTCATGTGTATTTTTTTATTTTAGTTGAATAATATAGAAAATATATAATACATTTTCACTATAAAATCCATATTTTCTCTTTCTAACTCGATAAGGATTTTTAAAATCGGTAATCAATACCTCAATATATTAAATTCAGGTTTATTAGTTAAATTATACATACTAATTTTGAGGAATTCTTTTAAATATCATCAAAAGAAATTCAAATTTCAAAACTACCACACACTTTCAAAAGTTTCAAAAATACCACACACTCTCAAGTCTTAAATGTTTCAAAAATAGCACAAACATAAAAAGTGAATTTTCAGGGTTCGGAATTTAAAATTTTGGATTTTGATTCACTAAATAGAGTTTAAGGTTTAATTTTGAAGAGGGTAGGGTTTGGTTTTGGGGTTTTAAGGTTTAAATTTGAAGTTTTACAACTATTTTGTGGTATTTTTGGAATAAAAATATTTTTGTGGTATTTTAGAAAAAATTGTGGTATTTTTGTAACTTTTGAGAGTGTGTGATATTTTTAGAATAAACATAGTTTTTGGTGGTATTTTACCATATTATTTTTAGCAATGCTCCATTCTATGTGTTTCATATAGAGAATAAAATAGGACTATATTACTGTAAATAACATAGAATAGAATCACATACTATACTATTTATCATACATCTTACATTAGTCAACTTTTAAAACCGAAATACTAAACCCCACGACCAAAAGCCTAAATACATACACAAAACATAAGTTTTAAACTCTTTAAATAAACCTAAGATTTAAATAATTCTTATTAATAAATAGATTGGGATGTTATTAGTTGTATATATAAAGACTAAAACAGGATTGTAATATATTATTCACTATAACTTCTACATAAATCAAATTTTCTTATATAAATTGGAATGGAATGTAATTTTGTTATTTTTAGAACATATAACCCTACAAATTTCAATTTTAAAATATTAAACCCTATAACTAGAAGCCTAAACTAAAACTCAAACATAAGTGCAAACCGTATAAATACATGTATAATTTGAAAGTAGTTTTTCATATAAGAAAATATGTTATATATAGATAGACATAAAACAAAATGGTATAGTATATTACTTAATATAACGCCTACATAAATAATAATAATAAATTGTATAAATTGGAATGAAATGAAATTACGTTATATTTAGAACATATCACCATATAGAAATCAATTTTAGTAATAAAATATTAAATCCTAAAACTAAAAGCCTATTCAAAATATAAATTCAAGCCTTATAAACAATTTCATAGTTTGAAAAGTTTTATATAAGAAGTGGGAAAATCGTATAAAAAACTTCCAGCATACAACTTTCTAGCAGTTTTAACTCCGACATGGAACCACTAACACTTCAAACTTCTAAAGCCCTGAAACTATCATCGATAACTTTGGAATGGCCTCCTACCTCACACACCGACATTTTCGTTAACAGAGTGGCTAACTCTGTTTAAGTTAGTTAAGCTCAATTAATGCAACTAACTTCGCATTAAATGCGTTAAAGCCCACGTGAGATTCATTAAGTGAAAAATAAAAAATAAAAAGTTAAATTTTAAAAACAAGAAGTTATGGGACTTAAACAACCAAAAAGGGATTAAGATTCTTCATAGTTGTTGCACGAACGAAGAAGAAGCAGGTGAAATAGCTTCTTTGAGGAGTGAAATCTAAAATGAAGGTTTGTAAGTATTTCAAAAATAGCTTCTATTGTGTTATGTGGATCTAATATTGTATATAATAGGGCTTTTTCAGGTGGCTAATAGCTCAAGTTTATCATCGATTGAGTGGAGAAACGAAAGCAATGTCTTTTTCACTGTCAGAGACCAACTAAGATTGTCCAAACTTGGAAAGACGAGAATCCTGGAAGAAAGTTCTATAGTTTTCAAGGAAGCAAGCAAAGTAATGATTCTTGTAATTTTTTTTTTTTTTTTGTGGTTTGATGTGGAGAAACCCCATGGTTGATAGCCTCTTGCATTGTTGGAAGCTATGAATGTCAACCGACGCCAAAAAGAAGAGATTATACAGTTGAAGCTAGTGGTGAGGACATTAAAGAATAGCTGGGATAACATTGTTCATGACCCAAGTGGGTTAGAGGAGGAGTTAAAGAAGGTTCAGGAATATTGTGAAACACTTAAACGAGAGGTACTGCTATTAAGTGAAAGAAGTAAGGTGTATCAGAATGTTCTGATAACTTATTTGCACAAGAAATGATTCACATTTTCGATTACCATTTCCGATTGTAAAGGTGGTCGAAAAAAATTTCGAGGATATTTTGACCAATTTCCGACAGATCGGACAGTTAGTCAGAAATTGTCAAAAAATTTTGACAAATAATATTAGTCGGTAATTAGTAGAAAATTTTCTGACTAATCCAATAATTAATCGGAATTTGGTGGGCATGTTTTTATTTTTAAATTTTCTTGTTTCTTTTTTCATCGTTAAAATTTTAAAAAAAAATAAAAACAATTCTGACAAAATTCTGACCAATTCTTAGATTAGTTGGAATTTGGTTGGATTTTTAAAAAAAAAATTATGTTTGTCGTTGTTAAATTTTTTAAAAATAAAAAAAGTGTAAAATTTTTTTAAAAAAATTCCAACCAAATTCTGACTAATCCAAGAATTGGTCGGAATTTAGTTGGAATATTTTTTAAATTTATTATTGTATTTTGTTAATTTTCCCTACGGTTGTTAAAAAAACCATTAAAAACTTTAAAATTTTTTAAACTTTAAGTTATTGTCTAAAGACCTTCAAAACCAACAAAAAAATGTCATAAAGACACCAACAACATAGAAATGTTTGTTATAAAACCTCGAAAAACCTACAAACTCACTAATACTCATTTTTGTGGAGCATGCAATGACTGCTCGTCTTGTAGTGCTTGTCTCAGCTCCAGTTGTGGTAATGGTCTTTGTGGTGGGTGCATTTGTGCGAATGGTCCTTGTGGTGCTTGGTTCAGCCTATCATATACCCGATTGTGCCAAAGACTTCAAATGACTTATACATAAATGAACTCCAAAAAGTACCAACTTCAGCTGGAATTGCAAGTGGCTTCTTATTTATCTTCAATGATGGTCCTCTTGGAGATTTTTTTGGATGTGGCTTTTGTTTACCTGATGTAGATGGCTAAGGGGCACTTGTACTAATATGAAGTCTTGAAGATGGTTAAGGAGCAGGTTGCAGTGGATGTGAACTAGTTTCAGAAGGAGTATTAGTGTTCCTTCTTTTTCTTTGGTTTGATTGAGTTGTTGGATTATCCTAGAAAGAAAGATTGATTGTGTTAATGTTATTGGACTAGTATAATACTAAATCATAGAATGTAGATGTTACTTTTGAGGGAAATTTGTGTGGCCTTTCACGTTTGTTTTTAGGATCTCAAGATACCACATGCTCATTTTTGTAGCTATTCTTCATATGGCTAGTTTCACCGCATTAGCTGCAGTGGGGGATTCGACCATGTCTTGTTGCTTTTCTTTCAGATTTTACTATTTCAAGGACTCAAATGGTTTTTTAGCTCTCTCTAGTTTTTGGCCTACCTCTTGGCTTCCTCACCTCAGGTATCCCTATTGAGATTTTGTCAACTTTCTTCTTAAGTTTCTCACCATTTACAGGTTTGATGTTATTTTCATATGTTTTCTTCATTATGTCTGAGTAGTAATACTCAGCAATGTATCTTACTGGATTATCTTGGTTGTCATCAAGAACACATATAATGTGTTTGCAAGGGATACCTAACAAAAAAAATAATTATATTAGTATAATTTGTATGGCCAATTTTACTACTAAGTAGAATAAGATACTACTTATGAGATCCCAACATCTACATGCACATTGATGTGGTGCCAAATTGACAGTGTAACCCATGTCAAATTCTGCAACTTCTTACAAGTTGTGGCTGCTATGTATTATGATGCAGTGATTGTTCGTTGTCCTTGCTCTCTCCAACATAGCCATGGTTATTGGTGTGACCATTGTATGAATCTTTTGAGCTAGTAAGTACCTCCTTGATATCATCTTTATTGTTTGTCGTCTTATGTCTTCTAATAAGTTTATCACAGGCTTGGTTCTTGCTATCTTGATGGTTCTATTGAATGCTTATGACAAATTGTTATGAACATTTGCACAATGTGAATCAAGAGAGAAAAATGCTATGCACCATCTAGGCGGATATGTCAGCAAAAATGCTTGATAGGTAGTTGTGTCATGCTTGAACTGCAATCATCTTCTCTTTATACTCACCCTCTATATAACTATAAGCCACTGACTAGAACAGATTCTCGTATTCAGAACTGGAGAATCCCTGCTTTTTCCAATTCACATATATGTGTCTGACACACATGCAAATATATGTGTCTGACACACATGCAATGTTCTACATTTGGAAGTTCATCATGAATTGATAAGACAAGTCCCTGAAAACAAAACAAAACGAAGATTAGTAACGTAAGATAGACCGCGACTAAGTAATTTCTAAGAAATGTAACATTTGACTTTTTTTATAAGAAATTATGGTCAACTCCTCTCCACTGTCCAAATTAATATTTGTCTTCAAATTTTTTATGAACCAACCCCATGTGTATTTATTTTCTCCTTTGACAACAACCCATGCAATTGGGTACATACGGTTGTCAGCATCTTTATCCACTATTGCAAGCATATCCCCATTGAAATCTCATTTTAGGAAGCAACCATCTAAACCTATAATCTTTCTACAACAACTTCTCCAAGAATCTCATATCTCCTTAAAGCATATGTAGAAACTATCAAACAATGGTATACCATTGACATAAACAACACATAGGTCAGTGGTGATACCAATGTTTTACCTCATGATTTCAACTTCACAATCCCAAAATTTACCAAACTCGACTTTTTGTGCATGTAAGATGGTATTTAAGGCAATGTGTCTTCCACGATAACGCTTGGATAAAGGTACAACATGATTGTACCTTGCTTTGATGGTGTCTTTTATCTCTGCAACATGTAAGTTCACATTCCTCATAAATTCTTCCCTCAATAATTCCAAAATAGCTCTTTATTTCAGCATTGATACCCTACTAGATTTTCCACGATTGTGCTTCAATCCACATACCTTAATCATCCACCTGCCAATTGGATGCTCATACGAACAAAATATCCTAAAAGTAGAGTCTTTGTTTCCACAAACCACTTCAATCGTGTTGGCCTCTGATTTTTCCATCTTGACATCGTATTAAGTCTTCAAAGAATACCTAAGTAGTTGATATTTGAATTCCAAGTCATTGATAAACTTATAAAAAAGCCATATGTAAGGCTCTTTATCTGCATCTTTGTGAAACTTAGTCTTTCCTTTTGAAATCTCCTTATTGGTCCATTGCTCCCATTCTTCATCTGATTGTAATGGAGTGTCTAGATAGTCTTCATCCCCTAACTCATAATCATCTCCATTTTCTTCATCACATGCCTTCCATAATATGCAGCAGCCTTCATACCCTCTTCAAACACAGACTTAAACCTCTCATCATTTCCACCATCTCCTACATATTTCACAACATCATCCCCTCTAGCCGGATCATCTCCTCCTCCAATATCCCCTTTTCCGAGATCAACTCCAACAAACGCAACTTCTCCTATCTCTTCATCAAAGTCTTCAGCTTCATCATGTTCTTTTGGGTTGTTTGCTTCCGCAGTTGCATCTGCATTTTCTCCATCTTCAGCATCTTCTGCTTCACGTCCATAATAATCATCTTCATATATGTCTTTGCTATTACTACATATTAAATATTTAACAGGACTGAACTCTGAGCATTCATGCTCAATGAAGACACCAACCTCTCATGTTGTCTTCCCTGCCATACTAGCTCACCCATATCCTCACCTAAACTATTAAACACATATTTCAAAGCTTTTATCTCCTCATATGACAATTTGTACCAAATCAATTGGTGCACCAATTGATTCAGCCTTGAAAAATTCCTCAAACAAACCCTATACAATCCCATTCTCTTTCCAAATCACTATCTTACAATCCAATTCTTCTGGATACTTATAGTTGCCCCCTCCTTTAATATACTTCCACCATAATGAATGTTTAATTTCACCATTTTTTCATCATCATTCATGTAAAGAAGACATATTATCAATATAATCAAGTCCCACAACATATTATTAGATTGTCCCAAAATCCCTAACAATGAACAATACTCGTATAATGGTGAAATTAAACTCGAAATGTCTAAATCCTAAAACGGAACGAAAATCCAAATCCAAAATACATATTACGATACAAAAGAAAACAAAATCCCCAAATCTGAAAACCCTAGTTTCGAACACTAAAAATGAAATTCAACCTGAAATACACCTAAAAGGAAACCAAACCTTAAATCGAATACAAATTTCAACCTTTTAGAAGAGATTTATAAACCCCAAACACAGTTAAGAAGACGAAGTTGCTTACCTCATTCTGAATACAACCCCAAGCCGATTCACCTCTGCTTTGAATTCGAATTCTCGTTTCTTCACCGATGAACCCTAGGTTCGCAAATCATTATCGAGAACAAAATTTGGGAATCGTTATGTATTTTATAAAATTTATAGTCGTTTTATAAAATTCAAATCACAGTATATAGGAAAACATTATACATTTTTAGGATTTTTTATTTGAATCAAGTTATATTAAAAGAGTGAAAGTGAATAAATGAAAGAGGGTGAAGAATCTAAAAATAAATGAAAAAAACAAAATCAACTAAATAAACTAGCATATGTTTAGGGGGGGGGGAGAGAGAATGTACACAATAGGATATCATAGCTAATTAAAATTATGGTCATTTTTTGATTAAAAAAATTTATGGTCATTGTTCTGAATAAATTAAGTAACATGATTTTTTTTTGTCAAACAAGATACTTTCATTTAATATTAAAGAGTTTACACTTAACAAAGAAGTAAACAAGAACATACAACAACATAACAAAAACATAAAAGATAAAGCCGTAAGACAAACGAAGTGAACCATCTTGGAAGCACATTCAAGATTCATCGGCATAAAATCCCAAATAAAGGGAGGAGACTATAGTGTAAAGAGATACACTTGTGTCCGAGAGAATAGCCTCTACCACTGAAATGAGATATGAGACTAAATTCATCGCTTCTATAGCAAGCACCAAACGCACGAACTGAATGGTGGTTGTTCGACGAGAAAGACAATTGCTTTCAACCGACCACATCGGCAACATGGATTTCCATAGATTCAAATCACTCTTCAGCGTTGTAAACCAACCTGCATCGACAACAAAATAAAAACCAAAACTAACATTTGGAACTAAGCCCTTAGCGTTAGAAAGAACTAAAGTAAAACTAGTATAAACCTCAATACAAGGTAAGTTTAAAATACCAAGGTAGATATCCAAAGAAAAAGTCATCGCCACCAAATTTGAAACCAGTGTAGAAATATGGCAAATACCAAAGCATTCAAATCCATCAATTATCATCGGTTCAACTCTTGCTAACAAATGAATACCTCCCCAAAGAGAGACCAAAAACATATAAAGCTCAATACAAAAGTAAGCAAGAGACATAATTCTCAAGAACATCCAAACTAGATGGAACTTAGATAACAAAATAGGTTCATTGAGCAAATTCTTGAGATTTGATATATTTAATTTGCACAAGGTATTATAAGATCTGCACAAGGCAGTAAAAAACACTACACAAAGTAGTAAAAGAAACTTACCGAATCTTTAAAGAGTTAACCCTAACTAAGGGAATAAGAAATGAAAAGTTAATCACCATCTTCAACAAAACATAACATACCTCGTCTGGGAAAGATTGCACCACAGACCCAAGACTCTAGAAACAATCAGATCTAAAACACAAAGATGTAAAGATGAAGAACCATAGACCTAAGGTTTGAAAAAGCTCATTGGGTGAAGCTTTATTTAGTCTCGTCCCGTAGGAGAGACAAAAACTGCCACTTTCATCGACGAAAACTCTCGTCAGAAGAGCACCATCACTCCGTCTCAAGCTACCTCTGGAGTAGGGTGATACCGCACCCAATTTTGAAATCGCAAGATCCTGAGAGGAGAAATTACTCTTGGTGAAGGATATTCTCAGGTGCCATCTAGCAGTACACCTTGTTGGCCTCATTTTCCAAGCAAAGCCATGCCATAAGGAAGTGGAGTCATCACGAGGGCGATCGTTAGTCGAGCGAAGACCAAAATCTATTTTCACCTTCACTGAGCAAACAGAAACTGGGCCTGAGAGATGAGAAGCATAAAACCGAAGAGAAGGAGATGAAAGGTCGGACCGACGCCGGTAGCGGTAGAAAGTGATGGAAGAGGCTCCTCGATATTTGTGCTAGAGAGGAAACGGCTAGGGCGAACTGTAATTTTTTTAATTAAGTAACATGGTTATATGACATAATTTCACACTGATATTTGAGTACCTTTCAAGTTTTTCTTTCTTTCTTTTCTTCGGTAACTTTGCACCAATCTCAATTTCAGTTTCAACTAAACACTAATAACTTGTCATTGAAGTAAGCCTGTTTTAAATTTGATTGAAGACCACTTTTGTAAACCAAATTAGTAAATATTATAAATTTAAAAGTTTAGCGAGAAAGCGATACTGAGAAGAATCCTAAAATAAAATCTTATTTGATGTATAGTTGAAAAATCCAATTTTTGTAGAATTAAAACTGGTTTCATGATCTTAGTAGAATCTATGTGGAATTCTTTGGCTCAGTCAACAATGAGATTTTTTAAGTCAATTGAACTGAGTTCAATATTAATTTAAAGACATGAGTCATTATAAGTCATAACTCATAAGTGCTAGTAGATTGTTTTTTTTTCTTTCACTTTGATTGATACAACAATAGAAGTTATATCTTTATATGTGAGTAATCTTCTATATTGCTTTACAAAAGAAAAAAAAGAAAAGTAATCTTCTATATGTTAGATAGAATAGCTTTTTACACACGATGCAATATCATTATTTTATTGTTCAAAATTATGACACATCAATATTTCAATTGTAAGCGATAAGTTATTTATTTGAATAAGTATAGTTTAACAAACCAATGTGATAATTTAATAGTTAAAACCAATGTGTGGAGGGATAATTGGGTTCTGGAGATAATCCTCATCCTCCGAAACCACTAATTCTAGGCTTTTTCTCAGAATTGAAGGTAGTTGATTTACTACAAGAGGACGGAACGACATGGCGAACACCCATTCTGACACAACTCTTTCTCTCGGCATATGTAACTAAAATTCTTAGTCTTCGACCATTGCGGTTTACAAAGGATGGCTTTTGTTGGTATTTCACAAAAAATGAACAATATACAGTTAAGTTCGCATATGACCAACTTGTATCCACTCTTGATGAGGAATTACAGCATCACATGCAATTACCGTCTACACATCAGCTTAAGGAACAAGTGTGGTACATCAACACACCATCTAAGTTGAAAATTTTTTTGTGGCAACTATTGACGGGAGCAATAGCTGTGAATACCCAGCTCGCACATAAGAATCTCCATGTGGATACCGTTTGTAATCGATGTGGTGAGGCTGACGAAACTGTGAATCACGCTTTATTCTTATGTCCCCCGACTCTTCAAACATGGGCCCTCTCAAGTTTTCCTCATGATTCGGGGGTCTTCCCTTCATCCCACTTGTTGAAAAATATGTCCTACCTTCTCTTGTCCACAAAGACGAATTTACTTTCCCCAGTCTCGCCAAATGAATTTGTCTGGTTTTTATGGTATATCTGAAAAGCTCGTAATGAAAAGCTCTTAAACGTTAAAAATTGGGAACCTCCCGATATAATTCACACAGTGGTGAAAGAAGCAAAAGATTGGATGACGGCTTCTCAGCAGCCACCCGAGCACATACGACGTACGATTTGCGACACGTTAGTCGAAAACCAACTACAACTAGCTACCTCAGCTAAGATGTATTTTATTGATGGATCATAGAAAAAGGAGGATCCTCATTGTGGATTAGGTTGAGTTTGCAATCTCCCGCTAGAGAAATAAATATTTTTTGGGATTCAAGGTTTACATAATTGTTTATCGCCATTGCATGCTCAATTTATAAGTCTTCTATGGACTTTGAAATGTTTACATACAATGAAATGTACTTGTAATGTTTTCTTCACATATTCAACATATCTGATCAACATGATGAATAACCCCTCTAAATGGCCATTGTTTATCTTCGAAGTAACAAATTTGATCAAGTACAAGACGACATATCCGTATTTCCGTCTTCTTTACTAACTTAGAAGATTAAATAGGCGTGCAGAATTTCTAGTCCGCAAAGCACGTAAACAAAAAAGCTTTTTTCCTTATACAGTTCATAGTTTTGTAATTTATTTTAAGTTTGTTTTTTGGTGACAAGAAAAGTATAGTGATAATATATTGTGTGTCACATGTCTAATAAAAAATATAGCAAATTGATTAACAAATATACTAATGTAGTGCATTACCAATAAAATGCTGTTAAAACTTAAAAAAATGCAAATCATCTAAAATGTATATAATATAAACAATGCATAATTATAAAAGGTAATGTTGTTATGTATAATAAACGTCGGACATAAAAAAAAAACCCAGCTGGTTGATTATGACTAAAAAACAAAAGTTATTGACCGTCGATTATCTTCTCATTTTCAGTTTAGCGCCAACGTAAAAGAATGGCGCTCAATCAAAATCTTTCAAAAGATTTCAAAAAATTTCAAAGTAATACTTTGAGATCTTTACCTTCCTCTCACTATCGATTCTCTCTTTCTCTTTCATTTCATTGTCATTAAGAAGCTGAAGAGAGAGAGAGAGAGAGAGATTCTGAAGTTCGCGAACTCTGCTGGAGCTACCCAAAACCACAAAAGAACTCAAATCTCAGGTACCTTGATTGTGATTTATGCCCATACAGAAAGCTCTCGGATTTCTGGTCTCAACCCTCTTATGGCGTCAATTTGGTGAAATTTTTTGATAATTTTTCGGCATTGCTTTGGTTAGCCCAATAAATTAGGGTTCTTATTAGGGATTTCAGATTCGAAGAAAATGGTTAGAGTTGACAAGGTAGAATCATTCTATGCTAAACTTCGTGAGTCAGCTACTTCATTGTCTTCTCAGAATCCTCTTTTGATATTCCCTTCCGCATCTGACGTTGACTCCATTTGTGCACTTAAGGTCATAACACATATACTGGAATCAGATTCGATCCAGTATTCATGTTTCCCTGTATCGTCTTTTTTGGAAATCCACAAATACGCTGGACCTGGGCTTTGTTCTTCCTCGGAGACTCCTGTGACCATTCTGTTGATCAATTGGGGTTGTCATCGTGATTTGAAGTTTGTGCTTAAGTTAGGTCCTGCGGCTCGTGTCTTTGTGGTGGATAGTCATCGACCTATTCATTTGCATAACTTGAGTGATCAGAATGATCAAGTCGTTGTTCTTCACACTGATGATGATGAGAGACAAGCGGATTTGGCTTATGATTTTGATGTTCTGAAACTGGCAAACGAGAGCTTTCAATTACAAGTAGAAAGAGCAAATGCTGACGAAGAAGATGATGATGATGATGATGAAGAAGAAGAAGAAGAAGAGGAGGATAGTCAAAGTGACAGTGACAGTGACGATGAAGATGGTAATAGGCCAAGTAAGAGGAGAAAAATGGGAGATGGTGTGAAGGTTTTCAAGAAACTAAAGAGAGATTATTATCGGATGGGGACATTCCATGGGAAGCCATCTGGATGTTTGTTGTTCGAACTATCTCACCTTCTTAGGAAGAACACTAATGAGTTGTTGTGGCTGGCTTGTGTTTCCTTGACTGATCAGTTTGTTCACGAGAGGTTGACTGATGAAAGATACCAAGCTGCAGTAATGGAGCTTGAACAACATATCAATAGCTCAGGAAACATAGACAAGGTCACTTCTGTTACTCTGAAAGATGGAACTAAGGTTCGTGCACCAGACTGCTCAAGAATCTCTTATGAAGAAGAGCCTAGGCTTATGCTTCTCAGGGAGTGGACTTTGTTTGACTCTATGCTTTGTTCTTCTTACATTGCAACTAAACTGAAGACATGGAGTGATAATGGCATCAAGAAACTTAAGCTTCTTCTAGCCCGTATGGGATTTGCACTTATCGAATGCCAGCAAAAGTTCCCTTACATGAGCCATGAAGTAAAGAAGAAAATGAAGCAAGAGTTTGATAAGTTTTTACCAGAATATGGGCTAAATGATTTCTACTACCGGAGTTTCTTGAGGCTTCATGGTTATAGCTCAAGAGTCTCTGCTGCAGATGTTGTTTATGGTATTACAGCACTTCTTGAATCATTTATAGGTTCAGGTGGCTCCTCTGCTTCAAAACAGTTTGGTGAAGCTTATGATGCTCTGTCTTTGAACAATTTGGATAAACTTCGAAGTGGGATGCAACAAGCAATCAGGGTTCAAAGAGCAATTCTTAGACAAGGAAGTGCAGCAATCACCAAAACAGGATGCATCAGAAGTGGTAGGAAATTCAGATGGGTTAAAATTGAAGACTCCATGGATGCTAAGTATTTAGGATATCCTCAAGCCTTGACAAAGTTCTGTTACTTTTTAATGGATGCTTTGAGAGAGAAAGGAGCTAGGATGAAACCAATGCTATGTGCTTGCGCATCGCAACATCCTGAGAAGATGCTTGTAGTTGGAGTTTGTGGAAAGCCAAGGCTTGGGGCAGTAAGAGGGAATGCATTTGGAAATGCTTTCAGAAAAGCAGCTCAAGAAAGTAGAGCTGATTACTTTCATGAGTTATTTGAGTCTTCTTGGATTGTCTTGGATGCTTCTGCAGTTAACTCTTTCATGATCAGATTAACTGAGAAGCTCTAACATTTAGACTCAGGATGTCTTGGACTCGGGTGTGTTTTCTCTTTAATTTTAAAAGTTTTTTCAATCTCACATTGTTTGCAATTTTACGAGCCTGTTTGTTATCAATCATGTAACTTTATTAATCAAAATAACCATAGAGTTTTATGTTACGATGATTGGTTCTTGACTGACTATAAATTGAAAAAACTTTGTGCTATAAAAATCTGATGAACAATCTTTGTGCTAGAGGAAATCAAATGGGTTTGTACAAAACATGAGCAAACGTAATTAAGTTCAACAAAGACGACTGTGCCCTCTAATCTAAAATAAGATCTGATCAGACTCGTGTAGCAAAATCTTCATTGACACATTAGAAACTTGAGAAGAAAATGGCATAGCGATTATTTGGTAGGCTTCTTTCTCCACAAGGTTGTCCCACGGTTGATCTCCTGACCATCCCCAGACAACCTCAGGAGATGTAAGAACTGGCTATCATTGTGGCTTTGTGTGGCAGAGCCATTGGTCTCAACAATTACTGAGTTGCTGAGTGAATCCACCACATCGTCTTGTTGGCATTCTCTTCTGTAGTCTAGAGTTATGACCTCAAGTTCATGAGTGTCTATAATTTCTTGAGGTACGCTCTGCCATTTCCAGGAAACAAAAGATCATTAATATGGTTAGAGAAGTTCCCATTTAACTAGCAGAACTGGTGTGAACTCACCTCAAGAACCCATCCAATATAGGTGACGTTATTGACATGCTGGTTCATGTCGAGATCAGCTCGTCTAGGCTTAAGCCCAATCATTGAGTAGTGAGTAGGATCTTCAAGTTTGGGGATTTTCCTCAAGCTTCTGTTATTCTCCTCTGGAAATGCTAATCTACAAGAGACAGAAAAAACCAGTTGGTGATAATATAATGATTTCATCGAGCAACAAGCGTAACAAAGTATTTTTATACCTAGGTTCTTTAGGACAGAACACCAAGTACTCGTCTCGAACATCATCAGAAACTCTCTGAAGGCGTCTTGTGTCTTCATTCATCATCACCCACTTGCTGAGACCGTAACACAAGAAATTCAGGCAAGTGAAACCTATATCTTAACATAAACAATGTAAGTTCAGTAACCTTGTAGCACGGCCAGTGACTTCACCAGTGGCACAGTCCTTAAGAATCCAATCACGCCTGGTTCCAATCCTTCCTTCACTCTGACACCAAGTCTCAATCTCAACCACATCACTCCTGTGAACAAAGAAGCAGCACAGATTCAAAACTCTGCTAACCAATGGTCAAAACGCACATATAGGGTCTATTAGCGGCTGATTTGTTGATCGCTCATCTAGTGACAACACGCAACGATTAGCAGCTAGCCATCAGTGATTGAAAATTCAGTGGCTAAATTTTCAGCGATTTGATTATAAAACTCGCTACAGCAAACAGTCGTAGCAGCGAGTATGAAATGATCAGAAAATATGGCTGATAGCTATTGCTAATGACTGTGAAACGAAGATATATACCAGGCAGGGTATTTGTAGATCTCAATGTGCATTCTTGCAGTTACCCAAATGAGGTGCAATTTCCTCATGGTAGGTGTTGTTGCAAATCCATCCGTTGAAAACCCAACGCTTTGAGCATGATTACATCCCACCTCCTTTACAAATAAAAAAACAAAAAACACATAAAAATCGTGGAATTATCTCATAGCCAAAATCATAATCTGACCTGCAAAAGATTAGCAATCGTTTCAACAGTGGCGGTTTTATTACTCCCTACTTCATAAGATCTCACAATGAACTTCTCCTTATACGACAAACCATTCTCCGTCAAGCTACCCAATCGGAGCCGATCCGCCACAGTATCCAAATCTTTTTCTTCTCGGATCACGCTTCCTACCGCACGCAGAGGATCCGAAACCGCTTTCCTCAGATGAGAATAGGAGATTGATGAAACGATTCTCCGTCCTACACGATCTGATTGATGAGAATGCGATAAGAAGACGAAGCTCTGTAACTGATCAGTCACATTACAAGAGAGCTTCAACATATTCGATAAGGTTTGAATTGAATCAGATTCAGAGAGTGGAAGAAGAAAGACAACAACAATTTTTTAAAGTTTTGACACTCTACTTGGTAGTGTCTGAAATTACCATTTTACCATCTTAGTTGCCATTGTTAGCCAATTGTCAAAGACGATACAAAAAAGAGCGCCTGGCTCTGTTTTTGCGAGCACGTGTCTTCACTGGCTAATCACGTGACTTAATTTGGCATTTCTCAACACTTTTTCTTAGTTTTTTGTTTTTGTTTTTGTTTTTGTTTCTCTTCATTTTATCACGCATCACTAAATTAGTTATATTTTAAACAAATCATATTTGAGTATCTAACCCACTACACACCATCGGACTACTCACCTTTTTTTTTTCTTCTTCTTGTCAACCATATTTTATTAGACTAAAAAAAAAAAAACACACTCTTGTCAATAAGAACGGATGCAGAAAAAAAAAATATACTATGTGGCACATATAAGTATTATATAATAATTTTGCACATAAATTTTTTTGAGTATTTAAAAGATATTGAATCTATCATTAGTTTGTAAGTAAAATCGTATATATTATCGTAATAATTTTATAAATATAAATGTTACAATAAAATATTACTATTAGAATTCTTTTTAAAAAACTATAGAATAGTTTGATTGCGCAAACAATGAGATTTACACATTTATGTACTATAGAACAAAAAATTAAGTACCAAATATTTTTAAATAAATTTACTAAAATACTTAACCAATATTTTTTTTCTTTTTAAAATAAATATGATAATTTTAAAAAATTATAATACTAAAATTCTAACAAAGCTTAAAACATGTACTAGTAAACAATAAAAATAAAATATATGTATTAGGAAGAAAAATTAGAGAAAGCTTAAGAGTACAAAATAAAAAATGTTTATAGGGAAAGAAAAAGAGAAAAATTAAAAAGAAGGTTAAAAATACTTAAAACACGTTCTAGTAATTAGTAAAAAATAAAGAAGAAAATGTTTATATTAGGAAAAGATATTAGAGAAAATTTTAAAAAAGAAAACGAATGTGTCATGGTAGACGAGGTCCATGAAGTGTCAACTTGATGGATCTTGGAAGGCAATCGACGCGAAGTCTGGCTTGGGTTGGTATTGCAGTACCGAAGGCTCGACAACAAAGCTATTCGGTGCCAAAACGATTCGACGGAGTATATCACCTTTACACACAGAGTTGGAAGCTTTAATGTGGGGCGTTCAAAGCTGTATTGATCACAGGTTGGAGTGCACCGAGTTCAAATCTGATAGCGCAGAACTCGTTTCCATGATCCAGTCACCAGAGCAGTGGCCAGCCTTCTCTAATTGGTTGCATACGTTTGGGTTTTTACGCTCTTCTCTACCTTCGTTTTCTATTTCTTTTATTCCTCGTATTTTTAATAAAAAGACAGATTGTCTTGCCCGATCAACAAGAATTTTCCTTGTTGATCGATCTTTTGTAGGCCTCAGTCCTCCTAGATGGGTAACCATTAATGGAGTTTAACAGTTTAATACTATTTTGGTTGACAAAAAAAAAAAAAACGAATGTGTAAAAGGAAAGATAACAATTAAAAGGATTAAGAAAAAGGTGATAAGATGGAATCGAACCCACCACCTTAAGATGAATGAAGAGATAATTAACCACTTAAGCTAATAAACTTTTATTGGTATGTGGCACGTGCCCCACACTATATAGCCTTAGATCCGCCCCTGCTTGTCAACCATATTTTATTAGACTAAAAAAAAAACACACTTATATTACAAATCTCACATAAAAAAATACAAGTCCATAAAAAACAATTACTCTCAAAATGAAAGGACATAACATTTTTGAGAAGTGAAATAAGTTCCGAAAGATCACAAACTCTAGAAAGATATAATTTTCTAGACCGACATAGAAAAACTCAAAGCATCGGAGATTGCAGTACCATAGAGATAACCTTAGTCAGTGGCAGATGTACTAATAGACTAGTGGGGTCAATTGAACCCAATGAATTTCCATATTTACACTATTTTTATGTGATATTACAAATATCACTTAGCTAGTTAGCTAAAAAATATGAATTTGACTCCTATTATCTTGTAAATTTTTTATTTTAACCCCATCTAATTTTTTTTACATCCGCCACTACCCTCAGTGGTCTAATTCTCTCCATATAATAAAAACAAATTGACAAAATAAAAAGCTAAAAGAAAAGAAAACCAAAAACTAACATAAATGCCTAAAATAACAGCTAGGCCAGACAAAAAAGATATGAGCTTCACACATAATAGTGCTCGTCCCATTCTGAAACCCAAATTGAAAAAGCCAGTTTCCCTTATCGGCCGGATCTCCATCCCATCGCCGACTGCCACGGTCCGAGAGTTGCCGTCGTCAAGATGAAAAGCTTGACTGATTTCATATTGCACCGATGCTCCTATTTGTCTAGGTGGCCAGATTTTAGAAGCAGAGCTCCAAAACACCGACTTAAACCAGTTGTTGCTGCCAAAAAGAACCTCCTTATCTAGATCTATTTCGCCGGAATGAAGTAACAAAACCTGTCTCACATAAATATATGTAACCGCACACCGTCGCACATCGCTCATAGTCGAGAAGAAACGACAACGGAGAACCCAAACCCATCGACTTAACTTCACGAATCGACACCCCCACAAGATAGTCTTAACTGAGCCATGCAGAGAGAGAAGCATGCGAGAGTGTTAGTGGAGGAGTCGCTCATAGTGAGAACCGACTCCAACGAAGAGGTGTAGCCAGATCTACAAACCAGAGAGACATGCAAAGCAAAGAACCAATCTACATGACTAACAATGTGAGATAGGAGACGAAAACTTGATCCCAACAAAATGAGAAGAGATGGCAAAAGAGGAGAAATATACCAAGAAAAAAAGAAAATGAAGAATATATACAGACATCCGGCGTTGCGGAAGAGTCGGCCACCAGTCCCAAAAAGGAGATTGTGAAAAGAGAGAAACTCTCAAAACGAAGAGAGACACATGTGAGCTAGAGAGAGATATGAGGTTTTTTTTCTTCTATATATATATTTAATAAGGTACGTCGGACTATTTAACTTAAATCACACAATTTTTTTAAATTTTAACTGGAAAACTTCAATAAACTTGTAGAATTGAATCTTTACTAAAAAAGTAAGATTTTTTACTTGTGCTCTAATATCTTGACATGTATCCACCTTTAAACCAAACCATCTTTACAATAATTTATGAACCACAATATGTATTTAAACCAAACTAAATAACCAATGCATAATTTTTAAAGACACTCTTTAAATAAAACCAAATAATTTTTTGGGGTCAAATTGTGTACTTAAACCAAACCAAATAATCAGTGAATGAATCTTCATTTCACAAATATTGTAAAATGTGGTTTTTTTCTTGTGCTCTAATAGCTTGACATGTGTCCACCTTTAAACAAAACCAAATAAGTTGTAAAGATACCAAACCAAATAATCAATGCACAATTTTAAAAGGTGAACTCTTTAAACCAAATCAAATAATTTTTTTCACTAATATTGTAAGATTTTTTTACTTTTGCTCTAATAGTTTGACATGTGTCAACTTTAAAACGAACCAAATAATTTATCAACCATATTATGTATTTAAACCAAACTAAATAACCAATGCATAATTTTTAAAATTGGACTCTTTAAATAAAATTAAATAATTTATGAACTATATTATGTATTTAACCAAATCAATTAATCAGTCAATAATTTGTAAAGGTAGACTCTACGTTAAAGTATTTGGAAAGAAAAATAATAATAATCTTAACTAATATTGTAAGGTTTTTTTTACTTGTGTTCTAATAGTTTGACATGTGTCCACCTTTAAACCAAACCATCTTTACAATAATTTATGAACCACATTATGTATTTAAACCAAACCAAATAATCAATGCACAATTTTTAAAGATAGACTCTTTAAACAAAATCAAATAATTTATGAACCATATCGTGTACTTAAACCAAATAAAATAATCAGTGAATAAATCTTCATTTTTCACTAATATTGTAAAATGTGGTTTTTGTTCGTGTGCTCCACATTGGAGTATTTGGAAAAAAAAATAATAATCTGAACTAATATTGTTAGGTTTTTTGTAGACTCAAATGCTGACATGTGTCCACCCTTTATACCAAACCAAATTTACCACAAATCATATCAGGTTCGCAAGCTAAGTCAAATAATTCATTAACAACAACCAGAATACTTGTAATTTTTAACTATGAGCTCCACAACCTTAAAATAATAGCATCCATTTAAATTTTTTTCTAACACTTTTCTTTTTAACATAAGATCACCTCCATTAGTGATGTTTAGGAAGTTCTTAAGTAGGTGCTTAGAGTTTATTAGGCAATTAAATAAATGAAAAATGGTTACTACGCTTAAGATCGACGCTTAATAGAAGGTTTCAAGAATTTGTTAAGCTAGACTACGTGTCAAGATTTCATTGGTGCGTAAAAAAAAAACCGAAAGAAAAACGTTTTCGAGGTTAGTAGAAGAAACGTCAAAATTGCAAAAACCCTATTTCTCTCCAGAAGCGAAGGCGATTCCAAAATCGCCTCACCATGAATTTCCGGCGATACCACATCGAAATCGAAGGTGGAGAAGACTAAGAGGCCGGAATTGCTTTGGGATTTCATCTCTTAAGAAGAAGAGGCAGGATTCATTGAGGGAAATCTGCGTAAATGATGTACGGCAAATCCTCTGTTTGTGTTTTGAATTGAAGCAAAAGGTGTATGTGTCCTCCTCCTTCAAGCTTATCAAATGACCAAAGGTAAGTAATTACAGGTTTGAATATCATATGTGTAATATTGATAGTTACTGAAACGATTTGGCAATTAAAGGTGTATGATTTTTACAGTGTTTGAATTTCATAATTTTGGTAGTTACTGAAACGATTTGGCAAGTAAAGGTTGATGATTGTTACATTATATTGATAGTTACATTGTCTGAATTTCAATATGTATCTTTGATTTGATGATGAATTTGAATCCTTTTTGATTGATGATTGTTTGTTCTTTGCAGGTTTTGAAGCCACAAGTAAAGGTTTAACTATGCCTCATCTCTATGATGCAGAATGATCAACAGAGGTACTATTAAAGCCCAAAGAAGATAAAGCTTAATCAAGTTTCAAGCCCACATATGCTAGGGTTTCAAATCAAGATAGATAGTATATATATCAATGTTTGAGCATCAATGTAAATAACTTTGAGAGTTGTCTCAAAACAACTCTCCCTTTAGAACTTAATTTTATGATAATCAAAATCTTTAAAATCTTGGTGTTCTTCAGTTAGCTCTTCTTCTCTTTACTTTTATGCACTTAAATAAAGCTCATAATGAGCTATTTTATTTTCAAATTTTAGTTTCTATTTCCTAAGCTCATTTGAGCAT